>WKFP01014354.1:988186-1000821 GCA_011057875.1 Pterocles orientalis | reverse complement strand
GATGTCTGTGCTTTTCCTGTCTTTAGTTCTCGCCTCCTTCTCAGAGGAACCCTGCCCGCTCACTCTAGTCTTACAGCTGCCTTATGAGGTTTCCGGACCTGGCAGAACCTCAGTAGCCCACTACACGAGCCGCCTCCTCTGCTGCTGCAGGGTGTTGCTCGCTGTGGGCGAGACTGAGTCCTAGTCTCGGCTTTCCGCGCGTTTAAACCTCCCGCGGTTGCCCCGGCACCCCCCCTGCCACGTCAGCCTCTCGCGGGAGAGCTGTCGGCGGGATTCGGGTTTCGCCGCTGTCTCGGAGTTTTCCTGGTGCGGGGATCTCCTGAAAACCCCCCTGTGCCTCGCGATCGGTCGGTCTGTCGGAGTTGCGCCGGCTCCGAAGCAGCTGATCTCGCGACTGACTAATCATTGTCCTTGCCTTTGTTAAGGTAATGTAAGTGACTTGGAGTAGACAATACAGGTGCATCTAATAAAAACAAACTATATTTTTAGTAAATATTTGTGTTGGTGGGTTGATTGACCTTGACTGGATGTCAAGTGCCCACCAAGCCACTCCATCGCTCCTCCTCCTCAACTGGACAGGGAGAGAAAAACATGATGAAAGGCTCACAGGTAGAGATAAGGACAAGCCAATCACTTAGCAGTTACTGTCACAGACAAAACAGACTCGGGGAAATTAGTTTATTTTATTACCAGTCAAATCAAAGTAATACACTGAGAAATAAAAACAAATCTTAAACCACCTTTCCCACACTCATCCCTTCTTCCCGGCCTCAACTTTACTCCTGATTTCTCTACCTCCCCCCCACCCTGAGCAGCTCAGGGGGACAGGGAATGGAAGTTGCAGTGAGTTCATCACATGTTGTTTCTGCTGCTCCTGACTCCTCATGGAGAGGACTCCTCACACTCTTCCACTGCGCCAGAGTGGGATTTCACCCATGGGAAGCAATCCCCTATGAACTTCTCCAGAGTGAGTCCTTCCCACGGGCTGCAGTTCTTCACAAACTGCTCCAGTGTGGGTCCCTTCCATAACATGCAGTCCTTCAGGCACAGACTGATCCAGTGTTGGTCTCCCACAGGGTCAGAAGTCCTGCCAGCAAACCTGCTCCAGCTGGGGCTCCTCTTTCCATGGGGCCACAGGTCCTGCGCGGATCCTGCTCCAGTGTGGGCTTCCCACAAGGTCCCAGCCTCCTTCAGGCACATCCACCTGCTCTGGCGTGGAGTCCTCCACAGGCTGCAGGTGGATCTCTGCTCCACCACGGACCTCCACGACCTGCAGGGGAAGAGCTGCTGCCTCACCATGGTCTGCACCATGGGCTGCAGGGGAATCACCTGGAGCACCTCCTGCCCCTCCTTCTACACTGACCTTGGTGTCTGCAGAGTTGTTTCTCACATACTCTCACTCCTCTCTCCTGGGTCCTGTTATAAAGCAGTTTTATCCCTTCTGAAATGTGTTATCACAGAGGTGCTACCAATGTTGCTGATGGGCTCAGCTTTGTCCAGAAGCGAGTTGGTCTCGGAGATGGTTGGAAGCAGCTGAACTCCATCCACCATGGGGGCAGCTTCTGGTATCTCCTCACTGAATTAACCTTTGTACCACCCCCTCCCCCCCCCTCGCCCCCTGCAACCAAACCCTTACCATGTAAACCCAATGCAATATGTTTACTTACCCTCCAGAGATGAGGAAAAAATCTAAAATTTCTCTGGGTTTTTCTAACTCTTATTGTATGCAGTGGTTGTAGTCACATCTGACGCTGAAGGGCTAAAGTGGTAACCTGTAGCCTGGTATTCACACTGGGCTGCCCAGTTGTAGCAAATAATTGGTCAAGTGAAGCACAGAGATGCAGAGAAATGGCATTTCAGAATGAATGCATCAAAATGGGGAGGAGGTTTCAGAGGAGTGAAACATACCACTCAGGCTCCGGTTCAAATGAAGCTGAAGGCAATGAGCTGTAGGTGAACAAAAGAGAGAGACAACAGTGTTTAATGGGAGACTTGAAATAGTATGGCAATTACTCTTTAAATTATATTTTGATTTCTAGATGGTAGTTTAACATAATCAACACACTCATAATGATGATGGCAGAGCATGGTCCAGTTGCAGATGATTTCTGGGAGCACTCTAAGGGACAGTGGCACTAAAATCTGGTCCCTCTCCCTCTGTTCTTCATTGCCTCTCACATGTGTATCAAGACAGTTTACTTTGCATTATTTGAACCAGAAGGGAACACTGAGACAAAATGGTGGGTTAAGGAGCACTTGTCAGGCAGCTTCAGGCAGTGCAAAGCCATTAATGGAAAAAAAAAAAAAAAAGGCTACTCTGGAGAAAAAAAAGATGTATCTTTCACATTTAAGAAGAACAGGTTGCCTCATTTAGGCTCAATTTTGTTTTGTTTGTAAAGCAACTAGAGAGTAATCGGTGAAGCGGGGGACAAATTTCAGTCCCACAAAGTCTGCCATTCAACAAGAAAACAGACATAGACTTATATGTATTGAGCATTTTTTGTGCTCTTTCTGTTGTGTGATCGTGTTTATGTATTTCTTTGTAGTTGGAATAACTTCCATTTGTGAGTGGGCTCCTGTAAATGTAGGGAGAGTGTTTTGTCCTTTATGAGATATAATAATGCCTGTTGCCATGATTAATTGCAGTAGGTCTTCATGAAACATACAGTTATACCAAAATAAAACACATCAGATAATAACATAATGCTTGTGTTGCATTATCACAAAACATACCTTTGTAACATGGCCTACTGCCTGTGTTAACGTAAGGTCAAGCAGAACTTTTTTCTTGTTTTTTTTAATAATGGGGATTATTTGAAAACCTGTAAATATTGTACATTGCAAACCTAATATCCTGAATTTCTGTACAGTTATTAAAGATAGATTATTTTTCGCATTAAGTTTATTGGTGAAATATTTGCAAAAAGTATCTATTGCTAAATGTAATAACAATTTCATCTGTGGTTTCACTATCACATCCATCTTGAAGCAGAACTTCTGAGTTTAAAGGAATGTTTTTCAAGAAGGTGTCTTAGCACAAACAAATAGCTCTGCTATCAAAAGAATCTGACATTAAATGAGCTGAAATAAATTAGGAAGGCCCTGGAGAATTTCAGAGAAATGACTCAAGAGAAAATACTCTTACAAAGAGTGATCAGCAATACGAAGAGATAAAGAAAGCATTCGTGATTGATGTGCAGTGCACCTGTTTGGCTCAAACCAAAAAAATGCTAGTTTGGCAGCTGCATGTTTGTTTAATAACATGGAATATTCTGATGCTTCCCACTAGTCCAGAGTGACAGAAAAGGACCTTACTCTTGCATGAGTGGGATATTATTTTGTGTCCTGCTGCGGATGTACTGTAATAAGCTAATGTGTGTGTGTGCCCAGGGGTTATTCTGTTGAACCCTGCAAAGTGGGAACATGGGTTAATGACATGGTGGAGATTTGATAGAAACTCACCCCTTGTTTCTTAGGTGATCCTGGTAGGAATACTTGTTCTAAATTACTAATTTCACCTGTGATGCAAATCTAGTTGCTGCTGCAGATTAATCTTCACTGGACGACTTTAGAAAAGGCAGGAAATTTCAGCAATGGATAGTTCAAGCTCAAGACTTCTGGTTTGCACAGTCTTCCCACACTGATGTAGCTCCTCCTCCTCCACTTCTCTTCAGCTGGGTACTTTTAGTTTCTTTCAGTTTCTTTTTGTTGGTTTCATGCCTGGTTTAGCAACTCACCTGGGCCTCTCTTCGTGGTGTCCTTATCAGGGAAATTCAGGCACAGATGCATACTGGCATCCCACTCCTGAGAACCGTATACACCTAAGCTGTGTGGTACAGACTAGAGTAATTTCTTAAAGTAAGCAAAAAAAAAAAAAAAAAGGCAGATTAGAAAAATACTGCTTTTCAGCAATAGTTCCACATAGTGTTCACCCTGCAGCAATTCAGGAACAACAAAAATTTAATGCTTTGCCTCTTTAATAACACCACACTAGCTTATCCTCAAATACATTCTGAAATGTAAAAATATAAATAGTAATATTTAGAAGTACATGAATGCAAATATCTTAAGTATGTTTTTTGTATAAACAAAATCTAGATGTCCATTATTTTGGCAATGTATTTATTCTTTATTAGTCATTGCAATAATTACATTAATATGAATATCAAGAAGTAATTTAATTTTCAGATCTGCAAATTTTACTAAAAGCCGTGCTGGGTAATGGTGTGGTCAAAAAGAATAAACAGGTCTGTAAATATTATTCCCAACTTTTTTCTTGCTTTTGTAGAGCAAAATACAAAAATTAATACTTGCAGCATTTTTTTTTCCTAACCTACCCAGCTATGTTATTTCAGTTGAAGCTTGTATAGGCGCACAAGAGACTTATAATATTTATTGGCAGTAAATTGATTCCTGCTGCTCACCCCCGAAAGTTTGGCTTTCACTGCTGGTCCACAGAAGTTCAAGGCACAGTTTGTGAGTTGGGGAGTATTTTCTAGAGAAACACCACTCCAGGGAAAGCTTTGAATGATGTTCCATTTGATATTTGTTGCCTTAATAAATATAAAAACTTCCAACCCTTAAAACATATTATTTTCATAAGTTTTTTTTTAAATTTCTGAACAATGTAACAAAAATGTAGAAACAAACTCATCATCTTTCACTTATCTTAGGTGCAAATATTTGTTTGAAAGCAAAATATTGAAAGGAAGCTCGGTTTCCTGAGAAGTTCAGCATAGCAAAGGTCTGCCAAAATGCTTACACTGACGTGTATAATATTGTTGATTAAACTAGATTGACATCACGAGCTTGAGAGTTACATCAGAAGCTGCACAATGTGTATCTGAGGAAATATAACTCTAAAATCTCTTTTCTCTGGTTTTCACAGAAGGACCTAGCAAGATGCCTGCCAGGAAGCCTACTCTGATGCTGTATTTCCCTTGCATTGATCTACCTCTTTCCAATAGTAACATCATTATCAACAGAGGCGTGAAGAATGTCAGACTGCAAAAAGTGAAGATCAGATGAGACCTAAATTTTCTGAGCTCCATACACGCTCATTTTTACAGTCCATTCAGCTGTATCTGAAGGGATAGACTAGGATGAAAAGGCATAAACTTGTTCTTCTGGGAGGTTCAAACAAGCAGCTCTGCTCCAGTTCTGTGGTGTCGCTTGGGTTGGTCTCCATCCTCCAATATTTCAGTTCCTGTCCCTTCCTCCTCTAACCCAAAACTTTCTGCCCTTCTACCATTTCACTTTTCATGGGGCAATTTTGCCCATCCTTTGATGATCCAGTAGCCCAGACTTCAGCTGGTTTCTGTTCAGCTCACATGACTAAGATGTGGCTAAATGGATGAGCTGTTACAAAATAAGATTTTTGTCCTTTTCTCTTCGTACTCTATTCTTGGGACTCTGAGGAATGTGTAGGTTAATAATATGGGAAAAGATTCTGTGGAATATTTGAATACCCATCACATTTGGGCACTGAGAAAAGAGAAGGTCATGGCAACCAATCTTGTAAGAAACTTCTTTCAACTGATGAGGCAAAATGGCTATGAAAGGTCCTATATTGAGCATGACGTTAAAAGGTTACCTGTTTGAATTCAGAAATTAAAAACATACACAAATTGTGCTCTCAAAGCCTGTATGTAGGAGGGCAGTAGTTTCTGGATGGAAGCCAATGAGACAGTTTGTCCCACTGACAAGTTATTGGACAATCAAAAGTTATGGAAGGTATAAAGCAATGAGCCCTCTACTGGGAACCAAAGGGAAGTGAGTGTGTGTACATATGTATGCATGTTTGTGTGTGATTGGAAAGGTCAAGGGGGTCTATGTGTGTCTATAAGAGTGAAAGAGAGTGAGTCAGATGGCAAGAATTGGCCATATTCATGCTAATCTTCCCATTCTTTCTTTCTTTTTGCTGTTCAGGGACTGCCAAGAACCTTCCCAGCCAGGCAGCATGTTTTTGGTCTGGACAGACCATCTGGTTTTGGCATAAGTCCAGTGTCCTGAGGCAGGACCCAGGTGGCATAACAAAAAAAATGCAGGAAGTTTTTCCAAAGGCCTGGGCTGTCTGCCCCGTGGGGGTCTCTGGCCACAGTACATATCACCACAACACAGCAGGGCACAGAAATCTCACAAAATGAGTCAGAGACTTTGTGTGGTGCTCTCTGGTGTAAAGAAGGGTTCCCTTATATATGTTTTAGATGGGACTTTGAGCTTATTTATAGGCAGTCGAACACTGGTCAATTTGGTAAACCAGACATTAGTGCCAAGACAAGGTTGAACAGCAGTAGTGCTAAAAGAGTGGGAGACGGAGATGTTTCCAGTCCAGCCATTTTAGATCACCTTAACAAACTGCTTTTGCTTTTCTTTGATCATGGGAATAGGAGTTACCAGGGAAGGAGGTTTCAGTGTAAACAGCAAACGTTGTCTTTAAGGCTGTCCAAGCCATATGGGCACCCTTCATTCAGGCCATGTGTGGGATGCCTACAGAGCAGTTTACAACAGGACCTTGACAGGTGAGGTCTTAAAGTGCTACTGGGGAAGATAAAGGAAGGATGAAAAATCACTAAATTCAATACTCAAGAAGCTAGTAACTGAAGTTGGAGAATAGCTAGTGAGAGCTGCTGGGTCTTCCCCTGGTGAATGGTTGGCCATTTCTTTGCAGATTCACTGGTGGGTCTCAGACTGTGGTTTGGATGAAGGGCTCTCTGTACAAACTGTGAGAGCTGCCATTAGCCTCCACTGGCATAGGCTCGTCTCAGAGTGGGCAGATGGGCCTGGCAGTAGTGTCCCAGTGTCCTGGGTTAAGCAGAGACAGAGTTAACTTTCTTCATAATAGCTAGCAAGAGGCTGTGCTTTGGATTTGTGCTCAGAAAAGTTGGTAAGGAAGGAATGTTTATAATTGTTGCTAGGATATTTCAAGGTCCTTCAGCCTCTTCACTCTTTGCAGACAGGACGGGGGGGCTGGGAGGGTACAGCCCCAGCTACTAGCCCAGAATTTGTTCTTCGGTTACTAGATAGGGTGACCAATAAACTATTCCATAACTTACACATCACGCCCAGCATATAGGTGAGGAGCCCCAGGAAGATCGGCCCCTTTGGTTTCTGCATCATCTCGCTCCAGGTGGCCGTTCTCCCAAGGCCTCCCCCCCACACACACCCCGGTCAGCTCTTGGTCTGGGACGCTTGGACTGCTATCTCCAGTCCGTGAATCTCGAGACTCTCCCTTCTCTGGGATCATTAACAGGGGCCAGGTCGTCGTTTCTCACCCCACCCCGGTCAGTTCTTGGTCTGGGACGCTCAGACTGTTATCTCCATTCCATGAGTGCCTCCAGGAGTGGTGCACCCCCTGCATGGGGGAATCATGAATGTGGTTTTGGGACTCTCTCTCTCCCTACCCTGGGATCATTAGCTGGGTACAGGCTGAGTCTTTATCATTGGGTGGGGTGGGCAGTGTCATTGTGTATCACCCAATTGTATATTTGTATATAGTATTATTTTCAATATTATTGCAGTTTAGTTATTAAATTGTCCTTATCTCAACCCACGAGTCCTCTTTTCCATTTACCCCTTTAATTCTCTTCCCTATCCTTGCGTGGGGGTGGGAATTGTGTGAGTGGGTGTGTGTGGTTTGGCCCCCAGCGAAGGGCTAACCCATTACACCCAGAAACGAGTCAAGAGCTGAGGTACATTGCCCAAAGAGGCAAAGTCCCACACACTCTTCAGCAAACAGACCAGAAAATATCACTGTTGGAAAGCAAGGGAAAGACAGAGCAGACACCAGCATGACTGATATCAAGGAGCGAACTGTTCAGTGCCAAGGGAACTGCTGTCCGCCCAGCTGATGTACAAGAGTAGCTGCCAGGCTATTTGACAGTGTCATTTTTATGCAGGGGTCCTGTGGAAGTATTGCAAGAATCATTAAGGAAGGCTGATGGCTTGTGCTGTGTGCATTATACCCACCAGTGCTCAAGGATGAGAGCCCTGTCTGCCTTCCCGAGAAGTTGGAGCCTGGGCTGCCAAACTCTGACAGGCATTTCCTGAAGGACAAACTGTCCTGCTGATAAGAAAGACACACATATTTTATGTCCTTCCCCAGCTGTCACGGGAGTGCTTCAAACGTGTCATTCCAGCATCTAGAAAGACATCCAACTGTGTATTTGGCATTTACTGTTTTACTACATCTCCTGAAAAGTGCCCATCAGTTAAAAGATGGTATGAATTTGATTCACAGATCCTACTTGACTTCATTTATTTTGGAAAGGGATAGCTTTTTTCTTTCCCCCCCCATAACTTGCTATTAATAGGAAACGGTATTTAATGTCTCCTTTAGTAACTCGCAATACAGATGAACAGAAGGTGACTTACATTTCAAATGTCAAATATACATAGAATATATGTTAATTTACAGAGGGACAATAGTCTCATAAATACTAATCATGGTTACCAGATTTTTAAGCAACATCATGTTGCAAGTCATTCCTTTGCTAAATTCTCCTAAACACATCAGAGTGCCAGCAGAGTCCTGTGAGATGAGTAGCTCCAGGTCCAAGTAGGAACTTCCAGAGGTGAGAGAGAAATACTGTTTCAGAAAAAGAATGCATAATAAAGAGACTGGAAGGAACCTGGAAAATAATGTTCAGCAAAATGTCATGAAAGATTTAAGTGTTTCAAGGTATTTCCTGGCAAAAAGGATTTTTCTTTTTGAATGTTTGATGGCTACAGTTGCATTGCCATAGTCTCTGCTTTGCATAGATTCACATTCTCATCACATATACCTAATTTTCTCCTCCTCTGGGAGATGCCAGATAGCTCACATCAGCTAGCAACTGACTGACCCAGGGTCTCTGTTGGTCCCCACAGGAGTACAAATATCACTAAGCTGCCCTAGAGGAAGCAGCCACTGCTCCTGGGAAGAGCAAGGGACCTTCGGAGGATGACCTCGGGTGACAGACCTTTTCAGGCTATGTCATGGAAGAGTGCATCCTTTTCAGGGTAAGACTGGCACTGACAGCACCATAAAAATCCACAAGGGGAAGCAGGACATCATAAACTTGTGGAAGAAGTTCTGCTGGAGGGACCTAGTGTCTTGCCAATCGATGGGGTTAGCTCAAAGGACACAGGCACCAAATTTTTAAAAGGTAAACTTATTTTTACTTAAAGTGATAAAATAATGAGGAAAATAATGCAGTGAAAACAAATAAAAGCAAGATAAGGTAAGGCAGCAAAATAATAATCGAACTACTACAGCAAGCATAAAATAAGGTAATGCACCTAATCATTACTACACAAAGCTAGTGATAGTGATTAAGAAAGATACATCACCAATTGTCCTAATAATATGCTACCATCATCCAGATCTGCAGTCACCAGGTAGCCCAGTTGCAGTGAGGATTTGGACAACCTTTCCCAGCAATTGGGAAATCTCTATACAGTGCGACCACCCTATAGATGAGGCATCCAAATTTCCCTTAAAATGTTCCCCACTTTTATATGGTTGGATAAAAAATTTTATATCTTAAACTGCAAAAAAACATCTGGTGTAGTTTTCTCCTTGTTAACTTTTGTCTTGAGTTTGACTGGAACAGGAGGAGAAAGACAAAAATCGCAAAAGTATCTGGTAATCTTGATTATGTATCTATCAGCAAAGCCTGTCATGTTCCTGCTACATTCTTTCACCTAGAGATCTGACTGCTGCGATAGGCACATCCCTTTTTAAGAGTGGCTACTATTACACAGTTGGTATCTTTCTGCTGACTAACCTTACACAGCAAGTGTTACGGCAAAGCTCTGTAAGCATCACAATAAAGCTTTTATAAATTTGCGTATATTCATAAGGTAGCACATTGCATATGTGATCCATACTATACATACTAGATATATTGTTAGGTTGTGAGGTTCATCTAGAGGTCAGGCTTGGTTCAGGGCCTCACTGCTCAGGCCCTAGTATTTCACCTCGTCAAAGCAATGCTCCAAACTGGGTGAAATCTAGCCTTAGCAGGTGGCTTGGGGCCCTGCTCAGTGCAGTGATGATTCAGCCTCCCTAAGGATAGTGACCTGCTTAATGAACAGATGGAAAACACATCTTTTGTGGAAATGAAACAGTAACATTAGCCTAAAACAAGGTTCCATCTATTGATGTTTTCCTCTGTGTTTCTGGTGTCCAGATTATAACAATGCTTTCTATGCATAAATGACAGAGCAAAAGTTGTGTTTTCTCTCTCAACCCAAAATGCAGGTAATTAGACAGCATTTCTGAGAGCCCAATGCCTTCAGGTATGTAGATATGATGAGGGAAGAGCATGCTAATACTGATATGACAAGAAAAGAAGAAAGTCCTGATTTATGCCAGAAAACTCATTGAAAAGTTCTTAATCTGTCAAGGGTAAATCTTAAAAACATGTTTTTAACTGAGATACAATCATATTCAAACCGACAAGATGAAATATGCTCTGCTATCAGATATGAAAAAATAAATTACATTTTACATATTGGAAGCTTTGATATTTCAGTGGCATTTTTATTTGAAAATTACTTCTCTCATCCTCTGTAGAATGCAATTTTGATCACAATAGCATGTTAAATTACTGAAAAATTATCATTTTGCCTTTTAAGTTGTCACTTTTTCCAAAACAGTTTTAATTTTGTGTTTGATCTAGTCATTCATTCTTACCTCATCTGTGTCTATTCAAAACTCCTAACCTATCTTTACATCAGCCATAAGCCCTGGGAAGTAACAAATACACCTTGCCATATGAAGATGTTTTGGCAGTACAGGCAGAGTAAGCTCTACTCCTCAAATTCAGTAGAGAACAAGGAACTTGATGTGTGATAAGCAAGAATGATGTTCTGCATAGTCCTATAATGCACAATTTGGAAATATTTTCTCCTGGATCACCAGTTGTGCAGATTTATTCCCAGCTTCATGCGGGTTAAGTGCGTGATAACATTTATCTAGCACAGCTGTATCTAAAATAAAAGGTGCTTTGGTGGGAGGGCTCACTTCATAGTTGTTTATAATACCTATAATGAAATGGTGAACTCAAGGACTTTCTGGGGAGCCTGTAACCTGGGGAGAAAAGGGGGGAACTAACCCTAACCTTTCAGTTTGTGAAAACACTCAGCATCAGAGGTGAGCTGGGTGTGAAGAGTGCACTCAGACCTCCTCAGCATCCTGTGGAATTATGTGAAAATCTGCAAGAACTATGCAGAAATACGGGAAACTGACAGCTCATGTTAATACATGCTCTGCTTCCCAAAGCTATCAAGAAAAAGAGTGAATACTTCAGCTCCTTGGGTTGGCTCATTTTCTGTATCTATTTTTCCATACCTTTGATTTACAGGATGCTTCTCATTGTGCTTGCAGTTACTGTAGACTCCAGTAGATCACAAGAGGGCTTTCCCTATGGGTCCCTCACTAGGTTAATCTACAGAGTTTATAGCTTTAGAGTGGCATGGTTGTGCTCCATATTGGATATCCTCCAACATCTCCACTCATCTGAGAGCTCTGCTGAAGCTCAGCTACCACTTTGGAGGCAAAGGGAAGGGGAAAAGCCTTTTGACTCTAGATTGGCTCAACAGCAGGATGTGGGTCTGCATTGTCAGCTCCTGTTTCCGCTGCCTGAGCAAGCTCAGGCTTTCAGCAGGGAAGGTGAGACAGGGAGTAGAATTTGTAAAACAAGATCTGAAAGATGTCTCTCAAAACTTCTTTGTTATGCAAAAAGTCTCCTATGTCTGTGTGCTGCTTTGTCGCAGTTTTTCTCATGCAGCCTTTCAGCAGAGCTGAGGTGCACTGCAGGGTCAGAGCTACAATCTGCTTATTTAACTTCTTGCTCATAGATTTTGACAGGCACTTGGTCCCAAGTTACAAAAGTGCACAGGTCTGCAGAGAATTTTTTGGAGGAAAAAAACCTCATCTTGTAAGTATGCCATAGATCCAGCGTGGTAATAGTTGAAGAGACACTGCTTCCAAACCAAGAAGGGACAATGAAGATCTGATATGACTTCACTTTCAGATTAACACACCTGCTGTTATTTTTCTGCTGCATGGGTACTATTTAAAATGGGGAATAATCTCTTACAACTAAATGCAGGTGTGCATATATATATCTATATATACATACATATACACATACACATATACAAATATTCTGCAATCAAGACCCTGTGCATTAACTGAATATGCAGCCATGAAAATAGCTGTATAATTTCGCTGCCTGTTCTGCCTCCTCCCACATTATGGAATAAGTTTTTTTCTATGTTGCACTACCTTGTACAAATGGCTCTTCTGTAGTCATCCAGCTCTTTGTATGTCAACTTACTAACTTACTTCTGCTTAATTTTTCTTGCAGAAAACCATGAAGTTTCCTGTGCTCACTCAGCTGAGTCCTGTATCAGCTGCTTCTGTTGTGCTATTGTTGTGGGTTAAGCAGAGCAGAATTAATTTTTTTTTTCCTTTTCCCTTCTCTTCATAAATAGCTAGGAAGAAGCTACGTTTTGGATTCCTGCTCAGGAGAGAATTGATAAGAGAAGAACGTTTATAGTTATTGCTAGGATGTTGCTATTTGTTCTCAAGGACATACATTCAGCCTTTTGGGGGGGAAGAGACAGTCTGGCTTCTAGCCTGGGAT
>WKFP01014354.1:975099-985134 GCA_011057875.1 Pterocles orientalis | reverse complement strand
TCTTTGTATATAGTATTATTTCTAATATTATTGTAGTTTAGTAATTAAATTGTCCTTATCTCAACCCACGAGTCCTCTTTGCCATTTACCTCTTTAATTCTCTCCCCTATCATTGGGTGGGGGCAGGGACTGTGTGAGCGGATGTGTGTGGTTTGGCCCCCAGCCAAGGGCCAACCCATCACAGTTATCCCTTTCTTCCACCCTTGTTCATCTTTCTCTTATAGGACATCTTTATGGAGAAAACTGATTTGGCTCATTTACGTGCCTGGGTTTCTGGGCTCAACTTAAGTACAAATGGTCCATAATAGTGCTAAAGTGTTTATGTGCTCTAATAGTGCTGTTCCTCAAAGGAGCTTGAAGGTACCAGAGAGACTTCTTCCAATGCAGGGCAACTGCAGACTGAATGTGACCTGGTGTGCACCACGATATTTTAGAATGGGAATTTATATATTAATTAGTAACCAAAATTAGTAACCACTAACCACTGAATTTTGTCAACGTGTTTTTTAAAGAAGGAGGAAAACCTCTACCCTGCTTGTTGGGGCCATACAAATCTGTGTGCTTGGGACATGCCAGACACAAAAGAACTGAAGGCCAGAAGAGAAGGTTTGATTTGCTCTACATCCTAAAGTGAGAATGTGAAGGGGGTAGGCTCTGTGCCTTCACATGGTTGTAGAAGATGGGAAGAAATGGGTCTGATGTATCAGATCAGTGTTGTTTTGAAAGAGAGAAAAGGGTGAATGCTCTCTATAACACAAAACCCATGAACTTCCAATGCTATCTTTGTCTGGTTCAGAACGTTTAATTGTCACTAGTATTATTTAAACTATGTGCTAACTTTGCAGCTTGGACTTTGCAGAGCCCTGACACTGTCACTGGTGTTGGGTGACTGTGGCCACCCTTTACTCTGCAGATGGTCTGGGTTCTACCCTCTTACAATCCTCATTTGATTTTTTTTTCCTAAAACATTGTTTCTTGTTCTTCCTCTGTCTTTCGGAATCCCCCTCTTTTTGTGAAACCAATAATACTTAATGACTTTTAATCTGCTTGAAGGAAATCCTTTTCTGTCAAACTTTGTATGTTTCCTCCTAGGGCTTCACTGTCTGCGATTATTCACAGAAATTAGGATCTTTTCTGTAACTGGTTTTTGTTTATTCTGTTTGTTCTGTAGCTTCTTTCCAGCAGATATTCTGAGTGTGTTATTGCATGGCTGGTATTTATGTAGAATTCGTAATCTCATATCCAATTCATACTTTGTGTATAGCATCTTCAAACTGTCACAGCATGGAGTAACATAATGCACTTTTTCATTTTGTATTTATTGGAGTCTGATAGACCATTTCTTCTTCTTGCAAGGCAGGTCTTGGGATATTATTTAACTTTTTATTTTGAAAAATTGAAGAAAGTTCAGGAAAAGAATGAACAGAAAAGTCTTTGAGGCTGGGTGAAGTTTTAGGGATGAAGGAGTGTCAAAGATTGTCATTAATAGAAAGATGACACTCAGTCTTCCTGCTTTCAATATGCAGTGTAGTATTAATCATTTCAAGGGAACCTGGGCACCAACAAAACTAGAGATGGAAGCCAGCACAGGTTTTTCAAGAATAAATTACAGCAGTGACACTTAATCTTCTTCCCCTTTGGGGTTACAGAACTAGATGGACAGAAATGGGCACTGGTGAGGCTCCTCACGCTGTCTCATATGACATTGTAACAAAGAGGGACTTGAAAAATAGATGCAAAAATTGAATCAGGATGAAATGAGTACACAAGTTAAAAAGCAAAATTCTTGAAGAGATCTGTCTAGAGGAGAATTCAAATGGGCACTGCAGGTATCTGTTCTGCCTTCTGTCTGATGAGCGACTTGGAAGGTGACACCAAAGCGAGAGACTCTGAAGCAGAAAGGGGAACAGGCTTGGATGACAAATAAGCTTCATAAACTGGAGAGCTGATGTGAAGAAGATGAAATTCAGAGAGGACAACTCAAATGTGTGTCACTGAAAGATGAAAAATTAACTTTGCTGCTACAGAACTGTGAATAGATCGTTAGTCAGGAGTCCAGCAAGAAAGCATCTGTGGGTGGCTTAGAGGGGATCACACAAAATGAGCCAACAAAGTATTACTGCTGTGGAGAGCAACAGCTAATATAATCTTGGAAACAGAGAAGCCTTATTCCAAGTAGGTCCCCCAGTTTTGAGGAGCACACTTGAAGGAAAATTTGGGCAAATAAAGAGAATCTGAGGAAACAACAGTAGTGGTAAGAAAAACTACCCTGTGAGAAAAAGCTGAACAAACTTGTAAGAACTTGTTTTGTTTTCTGATTTTTCAAAAAATTATTATGGAAGAAAAGAATTGTTAATTGTGGTAGGATGGTATAAGACAAAACTGAGAATATCTGAGGAACAAAAGAATTGTTAAGAAAAAGATTACAGCTATCAGGAAATCATAGAATCATAGAATGGCCTGGGTTGAAAAGGACCTCAAAGACCATGTAGTTTCAACCCCCCTGCTGTGGGTAGGGTTGCCAACCACTAGAGCAGGTTGCCCAGGGCCCATCCAGCCTGGCCTTGAATGCCTCCAGGGATGGGATGCACTAGGAAATGGTGCACTAGAACAATATTTGTAGAGTATTTCTCAGAGGTGGGTACAATTTACTCTTGCAGAGAGATGGATGAGACAAAACTTAAAGTCCCTTCTGTCCCTGCATTTTTATTGCTTTTCTATTACTGTGGTGCAAAAAGTGAGTTATCCGAGACAAGTCAGAAACCAGACTTACAGGCTCGTATGGCAAAAAAGATGACAAGAAGGGGGCAGCACATGAACACCCATGACAAGAGAAATTTTCCTGCCAGTGAAATACGCAAGGGGATGGAAATATGCCCTGGCTCCCCACACCCTTTTTATACCAGCAGAGACAAGTTTTCACCTAAAATGAAGAATACTCGGGCAGTGGAACTCCTATGGCTGCTGCCTCGATTGGAAAGGCCACAGAAACAGCCTGTAGGGGACAGTTTGACCTTGTGAGGAGGGAAGGGTGAGGTGTTCCAGCTTCAGCTCCTGGAGCTGAGCGGCTCTTCCACCACTGTGTTTCCAAGCAGCTGTGGAGCCCGTGGGGCCAGACACTGCAGAAGAGACCAGGTCCTGCCTCTTCTGTTCTCGAGAAGACTGCTTTTGGGGCTTTATATTATTTTTTCCTGATCTGAAATGCTGAGCTTTGCTATGGTTTGGGTTACTGCAGCAGTGCCAGCTTCAGAGGGGTGTCCAGCTCTGCATACAGGGTGATAAGAGCAAGGACAAGGCTGTTGTGGTGTGAGGGGTGAAGTTGAATAATATATGCTTGCAATTTGTGAGGAGAGAGCAGCTCACAACCCAGACCTAAACCTCCATTTCTCCTTATTTTCTGCTAAAACCAAAAGTCATTGCAGCTTGTGATACTGGATTGAAAAGTCAATAACAGAGCCAGTGTCCGGCATGCAGAGGCTGCTCTTCTGAATATCAACATGGACGGCCAAAGCACATTTCTTTGTGGAATCTCTGAAGCAAGCTATAAATGATGAATGAAACAAAAAAATCTCTCCTCACTTTCTGCTCATTGAAAATAGATAGCACTCTGCTATTTGCTGTGATCTTTAGCTCCAATACACCTAGAAGCATATCAATAATAATTAAATTTAAGATTAAACAAGAGGAAACATTCCAAAGTCAAATAGCTATTTTTCTGAAATTGTTTTTTTCTGAGATGTACCTGATACCCAGAGACCATCTTTAAAATGGGGGCAAAAAAATCTTTTTGTCCTGTTCGTACACAGCGTAGTATTTCCAGACTCTGTTTCAATAAAATAATTCAAATTATTCCTACAACCCAGAATGCTTCTGACTGCTCTCAAAGGTCTTTTGTTTCACTTTAATCTTAAGAAATGTTTTCAAGTGACACTTGGATCTTAATGTCAAAGAAACTGTAGTCTTGGAAAAGGTAACACGACATCTCTCCCTTGGTACTTTCTTTGTGACAAAAGTTGGCTTAAAAACAAGAGCGCCATTTTATGGCACATCATCAGACTTTAAATTGAGGCTTTCTTCTGCACAGAAAGAGCTGGGTTACCTGCTCTCTCCTGCTGCTGAGTGATTAGCTCTTCTGGCACGACAGGTCTCTCAGTTTGAGAAAACTTTCTTGTGAAAAATCCAGGAGAAGCTTCAGCTTTTCCAAAAAAACCCCCACTCATTTTGTGGCCCAGTAATCATCTTCACTTCCAAGAGTTTTACAGTTTAACCGATAATACCCGGAAGGTTTTTGTTTGCTGAGAGCTGATCTCCACAGTTGCTAGTGAGCAAGCATTGAGGCTGTTTTGTTTATTGCTGATGTACCCTGGTGATCATAAGCTTGTTTGCTCTGGATAAGGTGAAAATAAGATATATTCAAATTATGTTACAGTTTAAAACATCTTTTAAGCAACAAAGTAATCATGTGGGGTTTTTTGTTTTGTTTTGTTTTGTTTTCCCCTTTTTTAAGCAGCTACTAATGTTCTGCTGAGTGTTTAGGATACTTTAAATTACTTTAGCTTTCCTTTGTCCTATATCCTATATCCTGTATTCCTTATTATTTTGTCACCTAACCTCTTCTCTATGTTTCACAATGATTCCGACAGGTTTTTCTTTCCAAATAGAAGAACGACAATTCAGTGTAGAAGGAATTGAGAAAGAGGATATGGGATTCTCCCAGTGTAAATAAACAAGCAGGAAAGATTGCAGAGCTGAAGACAAAAGATCTGTTTGTAGACAAACTCTCAGGAAATTCTGGATGCCAGCATGAAACAAGTTTTAATAAAGATTTTCTTTATTGCTGTTGGATTTTGCCTTTTAGTGGGGGAGACAGTGGAGGCTTTTTTATTTTTATTTTCTGTAAACACTGTTTCTTGTTGTTTCGCTTTTTTACTTCTTCTGTCAGTGACAACAGAATTACTTCACTTGTGATTTTTTCTTCCACTCTGTGTTAATCTACATTACTCTCCAGGAAACCAGAGGCTGGGCTTTATGTCTTCTTACTAATTGCTTTTTTTGCTGTAGTTGTTTTCCAGTCTCTCGCAAGGGCATTAGCACAGGTTCAGTCAGTCTCAGCGGGTTAAATTAAAGGCTGTGCACATTGGGAGAGATAGTGTAAGATGTTTGGTTATTGGTGAGTATATCTAACCAAGCCATTCTGTAGGGATTCAGGTTTATTACTGTTCTCTTAATGAGGGAGTATTTTTCTCTTCCTTTACTACTTTGGTTTTAAAAGTCAGGTAAACCCTTCTTGCTTTCAGACATGTAGAATTACACTGGAAATGATCTGAAATCTTTAGCACTTCACTGTAGCAGCCTCTATACTGCAACTTAGTTTTCAGACTGAACCTCAGATCTTGAGTTGGATTAAGTTTTGGGCTGGTGCTCTGCAGCATTCATATCCTGCCTGGTGTCTTTTCCCACTGGGTCTGACGCTCTTTTCTGTCCTCTCCACCAGCCTGTGACGGACTGTTCCCTCTCTCCACTCATCAGCCAAGCTCCCCTTTGGACCTTGAGCCTGACCTTGCTTATGCCAACATGATTTGTCCCCCCTCCCCAATTCCTGTGTGCAAGCCCCCTTCTCCATTGCACCTCTTCTCCTTTTGGGATTTCAGGAGCTAGCTCTGGAGGCAAGGTAGCTGCTTTTGTGCAGTATTTGAACTGACATCCCTCCTGGCCCCAATCTGCCTGGATCTGACATGTCTGCACTGGGCGCACGTCCACAGCCTGGACGGACCACTCTCAGGTGGTCAAGAGCTGACTATGGTGATTTTCAATTGAATGTTTGGTCCAGAAGCTTCCCATAGGCCGCATATCTCAACTTTAATAGCATGATAATGATTTTTTATCCTCCTAAAGTTATTTTTACATCACTCTTAAGGAATAATTTATACATATTTTTAAATTTGGTTAGAATTTTATAGGACATTATGAAAGGAAGCCTGACAGTAGATCTGAAGTAATTTAACAAACCAAGCACATTATGTCTCAGATTTGT
This sequence comes from Pterocles orientalis, assembly GCA_011057875.1. Lineage (NCBI taxonomy): Eukaryota > Metazoa > Chordata > Aves > Pterocliformes > Pteroclidae > Pterocles > Pterocles orientalis. The sequence continues at coordinate 979,100 of WKFP01014354.1, read as the reverse complement.
GAACTGAGCATCCAACATGTTTAAATTTCCTGTCGCAACGCTGACCTCTCTTTCTGTGCTGACAGTATTGCAGTATGGTGATGAAAGGCATGAGATATTCCTGCAGTTAATATGAATCTGTATGGTCAGAAAAATGCTGAACAGAATAGAAAATTACCAGCTACAGTGATTTTTTTGGGGAGGTAACCTATTGTAACATCCATGGCACTAAGAGAACACAGTAGCTCTTTGAAATTACTCTTTTTAGTTCTATATTGTCAGAAATACACTGAAAAACACAGAAATTCTGCATGTTTTCGTTGCTACCAGAGAAATAAGATGCATGTTTGTGGCCCCATTAGCTAGGATGTGTGTCTTCAATAGGCACATTTTGCATTCGGATACCACAGAAGATTCTCAACAAATATTCCTTGCACTGCTGCAGTAACTCACCTGTCTTCCATAGAGCACTCTTAGTGGCTGGAGAAGGCCTAAAAAAATGATAATGCCTTGGCACACATAACTCTACATTTTGTGAAATACAGGCCTTTTAAGGGATGCTGGATAAAGATGGAAACATCAGCTCTCTGTAATTATGCATATGTGCCATCAGTTCCTGAAAGATAACCCAATGTTTTCAAGAACTTTTGGTTGGGGAACTCTGCTCCAGAATGAGATCTTTCTGCCTTTATGAAAAGCAATGAACATTGCTGTTCCCCGAAGAAAACAGTAATATCATGTCTGCCTTCAGTGACAACAAATACTAGAGGACTAATATTGAACAAGGCTGTTGAAAGGCTGTGACTTAGCACTGTACATTAAAATGACTTAATAAGAGAAAAAAGTCATTGTTTATTTTGAGTGGTTTTCCTTATTTTCAAAGCATTTAGCAGATAAAGGAAAACGCCACCATGAAAAGAGAAATGAAACACTGTTGTTACACAAACACAAAAAAATGAGAATCCTGAAGCTGGGCTTTGTTCTAAAAAAATATATAGAAAAACCCCAAAATATCTTTAATTTCTTTGCAAGAAATATATATAACTGTCTACTGTAAAGGCATTCTAATGTTCCTGAAAAACATACAAAAAAATAACTTAGCAAACAAGAAGGAAAACTAGCAATAGCCTTTTTCAAACTCTGACTCCAATGACTTCTGGTGAAAGGGAACTACAGGAGTAGACAAGTAGGACTGTGCTGGCACATGTTGCTTGCAATGCCAGAATGTTTTGTTTGCATATGGCTGCATATTCTGTATGCTTCACTTTTCCAAATATCAGATACCAAATTGACTGTGGTAACTCTTTTCCACCATTAATTCTACCACCATTTTCCACTGCAGCCTCCTTTTCCCCATCAGCATGCCAATCCCCTTTCAAATTGCACCTCTTTCCAGCCCTGCTTTGGTGGTACAGCAGTTAGTATAATGAGCAGTTATTCCTGACAAAAGCTTCAGATTGCTAGTATGATACAAAACTGTATTAAGTAAAGATTAATTTTAATTATGTGTTAAGTATCTGATAGATTTATTTTTACTGAAGTTCTTGTAATTATTTTAAAACTATTTTCAGGTTATATTAACTGATCTCCAACACACATCCAAATATAGGCAGGCAAATATTCCCCAAGAAAAATACCAGTAATCTGAAAATTAAACATTCAATTTCTCATTTCTCAATATAAATAAAATAAGAAATTTTAAAACCACAATGGATTTTTTCCATGTTACTTTTTTTGTCTGTATGTGAATCGTGCACCAATTTTTATACAAATTTGAAAAGAACTTCAGTATCCCACCACTTCAAATTTAGTAAGCAAGTTGTTCAGAATCAGTTGCCCAGCCCAAGTTGTGACAAGCAAGAAAAAAATGTTAAATCCTGTTCAGTGGTGGCAGTGATATTAACAGCAAGTTCCCGGGAAGACGTGATACGCACCTGATGTTATGCTTCTTTGTGAGGATATGAACATATAACAAAATGCAGGTACAGCTGCAGCACTGGCTAATTTACAGCAGCATAGACACTGATGGCAGTAAAGACATTTGCACAGGCTTTTGCATCTGTCAGCAGCTATTCCTACCTTTCCCTGAGTGTTCACTTTCCAGTTGCATGGCTTTACTTGCTGGTACTCACCCCACATTCTTGTTTCTCCAGGGATGTTGTTTTACCCAAACTAGAGAGAACAAATTTGCACAAGTTGGCTATCATATGATATGGATAACTTCGTGATGTGCCATTGATCTGTCCTGTCCAGCTATAAGGCCTTCTGGAGTCACCTGACTTATTCCTCCTGTCTCCCAGGGGTACTTTGACAAATAATTACTTGGCGATTGCAAACATTTTTGACATCATTTTTGTATCGTTTATGATAGAGTTGTATATGTATCTGAGAATGATGTGATGAGTGCAAACCCCCATCAATCCTCCAATTTTTTGTGGATTACTAAATAACATGTTAACTCTGCAGTCATCATGACCCCAATTTTCTGAAGCAGAAGGATTGTTGCAAGGTCGAAGTAGGACTTTACAAAACATTCCCTTAAGTTGTCACATCATTTAAACAGCTGTAGACCATGCTGTTAATCACATAGCTTTCAACAGACATTTTCTTCAGCAAACAAACTCATCAAGCCAGAGAGCTGCGCACTCTCTCACTTTGAGCAATAGGAAACTACGAGGTCCCATGCTCATCTTGCATCCCCTCACCAAAATATTTCCTGTTCAGGTTGAGATCCAACAGCACACGCTTCTTTGGAGTACTATGTGGCATTTCATCGTGTTTTCTGACTTCTAAATCCTTCAAATGCTCTTCTAGGCAAGGTGTGAGATGCAGAGCCCGTTGTCTGGAGGCACAAAAGAACGTATCTTAAATATGATACAGAAATAAAAAAGGTAAGTTTGTCAAAATGAGTGTTGCACATAAAACTAGTAAGCCTATTAAATAAAAATAACATCTGTAGCTAGCTGACTGCTTGTGGTCACCATGCTCTTCAGATTTGTTTTTTTAAATTATGACTTTTGTTTGTTTCACACATTTCTAGTTAAAAGTGAAGTGGGGCAGTAGCTTTCCAGTGTTCTCACTCCCTGGTGACCTAGCAAATGCAGCAACATACACATCACCATGGGAGTACACATACACAAAGGCAAAACCTTGTTGCCTGAAACGGGTGTGTTCGTGTGCTTGTTCACCAAGTACAGAAAATATAAATTGCAGAGCACATCATCCTGACAGCCAGGCTGGTGGAGGGTTATTCCTTTAAAACCAAAAGACAGTTTCTAATTGTGTGAGCTCCATGATCAGCCTGGGATTGATTCCTGTGATGGTGGCACTCTTTCCTATGTTTCATGTGTGTCCGTGCTGTTCCCACCTCTGCCATCGTACAGAAGCTTTGCTCCAGACTTGACTCAAGAAGGGTCTGGGCTCGGCACTGAGATACCTAGGAGAGACCTAAGCCTCTCTGACTGAGCTGTTTGGAAGGACACTCTCTCACTGCTCTCATGAGACCCCACCTGGAGTACTGTGTTCAGATGTGGGGCCCCCAACATAAAAAAGACCTGGACCTGTTGGAGAGAGTCCAGAGGAGAGCCGTGAAATTAATCAGAGGGCTAGAGCACCTCCCCTATGAGGACAGATAGCCTTTTATGAGGACATTACCAGGTGGGTAGATGATGGTAAAGCAGTAGATGTGGTCTATCTTGATTTCAGTAAAGCATTCGACACCGTCTCCCACAGTATCCTTGCGGCTAAACTGAGGAAGTGCGAGCTGGATGATCGGGTAGTGAGATGGATTGTGAACTGGCTGGAGAAAAGAAGCCAGAGAGTTGTGGTGAATGGGATGGAGTCTAGTTGGAGGCCTGTATCTAGTGGAGTCCCCCAGGGTTCGGTATTGGGACCAGTACTATTCAATATATTCATCAATGACTTGGATGAGGGAGTAGAGTGCACCCTCAGCAAGTTTGCTGATGATACGAAACTGGGAGGAGTGGCTGACACGCCAGAAGGCTGTGCTTCCATCCAGCGAG
>WKFP01014354.1:952827-975079 GCA_011057875.1 Pterocles orientalis | reverse complement strand
CAGTTTAACAAGAGCAAGTGTAGAGTCTTGCATCTGGGCAGGAACAACTCCAGGCACCAGTATAAGTTGGGTACTGACCTGCTGGAGAGTAGTGTAGGGGAGAGGGACCTGGGGGTCCTGGTGGACAGCAGGATGACCATGAGCCAGCACTGTGCCCTCGTGGCCAAGAAGGCCAATGGCATCCTGGGGTGTATCAGAAGGGGGGTGGTCAGTAGGTCGAGAGAAGTTCTCCTCCCCCTCTACTCTGCCCTGGTGAGACCGCATCTGGAATATTGTGTCCAGTTCTGGGCCCCTCAGTTCCAGAGGGACAGGGAACTGCTGGAGAGAGTCCAGCGCAGAGCCACGAAGATGATTAAGGGAATGGAGCATCTCCCTTATGAGGAAAGGCTGAGGCAGCTGGGTCTCTTTAGCTTGGAAAAGAGGAGACTGAGGGGTGACCTAATCAATGTTTATAAATACGTAAAGGGTGAGTGTCAGGAGGATGGAGCCAGGCTCTTCTCTGGGACATCCAGTGATAGGACAAGGGGCAATGGGTTCAAGCTGGAACATAGGAGGTTCCACTTGAATATGAGAAAAAACTTCGTTACAGTGAGGGTGACAGAGCACTGGAACAGGCTGCCCAGAGAGGTCGTGGAGTCTCCTTCTCTGGAGACATTCAAAGCCCGCCTGGATGTGTTCCTGGGTGATCTGATTTAGGTGTTCCTGCTCTGGCAGGGGGATTGGACTAGATGATCTTTCGAGGTCCCTTCCAATCTCTAACATTCTGTGATTCTGTGTGTGACAGGCTGAAAGAGTTGGAGTTGTTCAGCCTGGAGAAGTGAAGGCTCCGAGGAGACTAATAGAAGCCTTCCAGTACCTGAAGGGGCCCTACAGGAGAGATGGGGAGGCACTGTTTGTCAGGGAGTGTAGTGAAAGGACAAGGGGTAACGGGTACAAGCTAAAAGAGGGTAAATTTAGTCTAGACATTAGGAATAAATTTTTCATTATGAGGTTGGTGAGTCACTGGCACAGGTTGCCCAGGGAAGCTGCGGATGCCCCATCCCTGGAAGTGTTCAAGGCCAGGCTGGATGAGGCTTTGAGCAACCTGCTCTAGTAGAGGGTGTCCCTGCCCATGGCAGGGGGGTTGGAACCTGATGATCTTTAAGGTCATTTCCAACCCAAACCATTCTATGATTCTATGATTCTATGACACCTCGTGTCCTCCCACAGCTTGGCCTGGAGGTTCTGTGGGATGGATTGCCTGTAGCACAACCTCGGTTCTCCTACTTTCTTTTTAATCCTTCTAACTGATCTGCTCGTCTCTTTCCTCCTTCAATCAACATCAGTATTATATTAATGAATCTTTTCTTTAAACTTGAGATAAATGTTTCTGTCCATACTTTTTTATAGAGAGGAGTGAAGGTTTACATATTGAGGGATTTATTTTGTACAGAGATGATCAGGACTATTCAGGGGAACCCATTGGGATTTCCTGAAACAGAACTCTGTGTGTGGATTTAGTTTATGAAAAATTGTGTGCACAAATATTACGGGTTTATATTCATAGAAAAAAATTTTTAGTTTTAGTAGAATTATTTTTCTCTCTGTAGTTAAAAAAAAATTACGCTTTCTATTCGCAGAAATAATGCCCTTTTAAATTTGTCTGTACTTCGGAATGATAGGATATGTTTGTGGCAGATGCACCCACTCTGACAAAGACCGAGGGTTTTAGGACTGTGGTCACTGTGACTGGTGTCATGTATACAGTCCCTGGAGCACTGGGTCTGCCATCAGGGACTCCCCCCTTAGGCTGGGATGTCACCTGAGGAAACTACTTGATTTCAAGAGCCCTCTCTTTACTAGGTGCATGATTGGGCTTTTTGGGTCAGCAGCCCTAGAATTTATGAATTCCTAAGGCAACGTGTAGTAATTAATTTCTAAGGGACATTTTGAATCTGTGGGTTGTTAATGTTATCGGAGTCTTAAAGCAATTTCAGTTAAAGGAGAGATAAGCTTAAAATCCTTATGTTTGTTACAAATATACCCTGTTTGAGTTTATCGCCTTGTCTAAATTTCTCTGAGTTTCCATGACATTACATTCTTTCTACACTGTAATATACAGACCATTAAGTAGTCCTCCACAAATCCAATAACTTGTGCAGTGTTGTCTTCCTTTAATTGTGTGGGGCTTGACTTGCATTCTTATTGACATGCAGTGAATAAAAACAAAACTTTACTTCAAAACTCATTACCAGAATGCCATCCCATCTCTCTCTCAGATGGATGGGTTTAGAGCTAGCTCAGCTACATCCATTCATAATATATAAATGGATTTACTGACATCTTGATATTTGTTAATGGATATTTTAATATTGCAGAGTGCTAATTCACTTCTGTGCCCAGTTCAGTGTTCTTCTTTTCTGGGGATTGTCTGAGAATTCTTCTCTGCTGCTTTTACTTATTTAAACAGTATTTGAAAATCTGTGCCTCTTCAAGCACATTAGCACATCTCTGCTACTAAGGGTCAAACTGTGAACTGTTTGGTACCTTATGCAGTCTGGCTAAAATTGTAGAATCATAGAATCATAGGATGGTTTGGGCTGGAAGGGTTCATAAAGATCATTGAGTTCCAAACCCCCTGCCATGGGCAGGGACACCTTCCACTACATCAGGTTGCCCAAAGCCTCATCCAGCCTGGTCTTGAACATATCCAGGGATAAATGCTCTTGTGTGGAAAAAGTAAAGCTTTGACATTTTTTAAAATGTTGACATTTTTCTGTTGTGATATCACCAGTTATTACCGGACTAACACCATTATATAATTGTTGTGTTATATATTCTTTAAAGCTGGTAGTTTCAGATTATAGCTAGTGTTGCAATTCTGAAATGTTCCTTTGATCTCACGTTATAAACCAAGACTGGATTAACCACTTTTGTGGTGAAACCTGTGGAAGGTATATCAAGAGAGGAACTCAAATGAGTGTTTTGCAGGACTCATTAGAGATTTCTTTTATATGCAGGAAAATAAGGTAGGATTCAACTTGTCTAGTTTCAGAAATCTACAGACTGAACCTAGAACTAACTGCAATTAGAAAAAAATCCTTAAGAATTGTGCAGAACACAAAATTTGCTTTACCTGCTTCCTAAGAATTCTATCAAAATGTTTTGCAAAATACAGTTTTTACCCTTAAAGGAATTTGTGTTCTGAAAAAAATCTGCATTTGAATTGCCAAATTATTACGACAGACATCTTTGTGTCAGCTGTAGGATGCAGTGCTTGTTAGAGAACATAGTCATTGGGGATTAATTGCTATCATAAATCCAGTCCAAACTAATTTTTGTTTTGCTTTATTGTAATGTGGTTTCCAATTAAATTCTTCTCTTCTTTCACCTAAATAAATCTAATCTTGGTAACTCCACTTAAAATTAACAGGGTTACTCCCAGTTTAAGCATCCATATACAATGCAAATAATCCTGTCTTTCAGCATCCTTTCAGCACCATTTGGACATGACAGATGTCTCCTGTCAACATCAGAGGCAGCCACCAGAGCTGGAAAGAATCATTATAATGGTGTCTGGTTTCTTACCCTTAGAAGAATTTATTGACATCTGCCTCACATCCAGAATGACTTTGGGAAGCTGATTCTCCAGAAACATGAACTGCAACAAGAGATGTAACTAATGTTGAGAACCTTCTCTATCTGAAGACAAAGCCTATTAAAAATTCAAGGATAATGTTGGTTGTCCTTAGTGAATGCAATGATATCAATTAAACTATCACAGGCAAGCACCCAGTGAGTAAAGAGCAACAAAAAATTGAGGACAGCTTTAGCTGGTCTGTTGCTAGAACTGAGGCTTTATGTACAGGTGCTGGGGCTGTGCTAGGAGAAAACCCACTGTTGTCATGGGCCACTGGGGAGAGAGAATTCCTAATTCTGAGACTCACACTTGGTGACAAGTAAGTGGTTGCACTGGCTACATAGCCTCATCAGGAGGAAAGAAGATAATATACTGCTGGGGTAGTACTGGAAACGTCTAGATATAGATGCACTCTATCAAGAGCAGGCTTAGTCAAAACATGTGCTTTTTCACCCAAAATAATTTGAAGTATTATTTTTGATCTGGCATAGCCAATGAGAATGATCTGCCATGTTCAGGCACTAAAGGTGAATCTTGAGTATTTTTTCACACTACTATTCAATAGTGCTAAGAAGTGTGTTATTGTAACAGCCAACAAATTAATAAATATCCTCCAGAGAGGAAATGTTCCCTATAGCTGATGTAGAGTGGTCCAGGTCAAGGTTTAAAGGCACCCACTTTGAAGTGTATTAGGGGTCATTAAAGATATGTCAAGTGGTCATAAAAACCTGAAACTCTCAATTAGTTGTTCCTTTAAATTGCTCTAGTAATAAATTTTCAGAGAGAAAAATCTATGAAGATGATTAGGACAGCTTGCACCACTCAGAGTTATATGCCTTTCAGTTATGCAATTCTTCATGCTTAGGTTATATTTGCAGCTGAGACGCTACTATAGATATGTTTATTATAGATATATTAGGTTTAAAAGCTTGAACTCTGGGAAAATAAAGTTGGAAATCTGTCAAGATATTCTCCAAATCCAAGAGGCAGACAAAATTCAGATACACTAGATCAGGCCCAGGAAATTTAGTCATCGCCTCAGTATATTTTTGTATATTATTCTGTACCTATTTTGCAGTCTGATGGTCTTTCTCACACTTTGTACTAAAGGTTTACCTACTTGTGGGAATGGTAGAGGTCTGCAGTGGAAAATGAGAGCATTTTGGATGGCTTATGTGGGATTCAGACTGCTTTTTCTAATGTTGATTGTCCATTTTTAGTAAAATTCTGGATGTACTTGATATAAATCTAAACGCTTGTGTCATTAAACCTTGGTTCTTTATAGATGGTAGTGTAACAATAATTTAAATATAAATAACATATTCAACTATATTTATAGACTTAGAAAGGTACTAATGTAGAAAAATCAAATTTCACATTTAAATTATAGTGTCATCCAAGGGTATTTTAGAAAAGCAAATCCTGGTAAACAGTATTATTCTTCACTGTAATGTTCACGTTGTGTTCACTTTTCTTCTCTGCTTTGTTCTAGATCCTAAAGTCTTCTGCTGGTTCCCACCTGTCAGAAACGCACCTGGAGATCAGAGACTATTGCTGAACATTTTCCAGAGTAGGTATTCAAGGAAAAGACACATCTGAGTGATTTTTAAACTATTATTATACTTATCCTTTGTATTCCTCTGCCAATCTGTGAAAAAGTCTTTCTAATCTCAGAACTTTTAAACTTTCATTTGTTTACAATTCCACATATTTGTGAATGTCACATGCCCTGTTTGGGTTTGAAAGCATTTTAGGGCAATCTGTAACTAAAGAAAAATGTAATATCTAAGACTTCAAATACATATATTATTGCAGTGAAAAATAAGATTAAAGATACTATTTTGGTCTCTAATCTTACTTTTTTCATTTTCAAGCCAAAATAATATTAGCTTCTTTATGTGCAGCTGACTCACCAAAGCAGCAGCACTTCTGTGCTCATATTTTAAATAATCAGCAGTCTGTTTTCATTAATTTGTCAAAAACTAAAGATGGGGAAAAAAAAATCTGAGGGAGATTTGCCATAACAGCAAAGGTTTTTCCTTTAAATAATTAATACTTTCTTATGACTCACAGCTGGAACAAACAGCCAGAGGAAATGGGCTTTCATTTATCTTTTTATCAGATAAATTAATTTAAAAAACCTGATGTTAACATAAACTGATATCAGCAGTAACCGAGGAGTTAAATACCAGCCAGAAGCTGTGTATTCCTTCTTGTCTGATGCTGAAGGTGTGACAGGGTCCCTCTTCTCCAGCCGTGGTCTGGGGTCTGGGTGGGCTGTGGGGCCAGGGCAAGTTGCCTGAAGCTGATACACAGTGACCAAACTGTTTCACTTGATTTTTCTTTTAAAAAGTGTAAGTGAAATATGTGTGGTGGCCTGCAAGACTTTTTGAAACGGTACAGTGATCCCAAAAGTTTCAGTTTTGGGACACAATGATTTTTGATGGGGTTTAATCTGGTGGGTTACTTTTAATGAAAGCCAAGCTGACAGGGATTTTTTTTTTTTCCAATTTGAAGAAGCCTGTTGATGTTACCTTGTGATTCTCTCAAGTGGTCAGGCACTTGGACTAGATGATTGTTGTAGGTCCCTTCCGACTGAACCATGCTACTCCAAATTACAACAAGTTTTCACTTAGCAAGTAAAAGACTAGCCCTGTAGAGTCAGCATCTATTCTTCCTTATATACATTTGTCTTTTCAATCACCATAGAAGAGAGCTAGTAAAATTGCTGGTTTAATGCCAATATATATGTTTTAAATAGTTAAATTTTAGAACAAGTGGAACACAGTCTTGTTTGCAGCTGTCCTGTTAATTGTGACGACCACCAAAATGGAAAGTATTAAGCTTGACTGTGTAGGTATAGCTCATGTTGATAGGTCTTTATACATTCAGGAATGAGCTGACCATGCTTTTTTTTAGTTTCCTTGGTTCACCCTATTCTGCCAGAAGAGCACTGCAGATAATTGCTCTATAACGTCTATTATAGATGGATTCGCCACACAGGTCACAGGCTGTCTCTTATCTTAGAGAACCAGAAAGTATGTTGTATTGCAAACTGTATTGTCCACAGATACCAAGTATTAACTCTGAATAAATGTTAATCTCTCATACTTGAAATTTATATCCACAAAATAAATAGTTGTGACTATAAGGTCACCATATTACAAGTTTAGAAGATCCCAGTTCTTACTACATGAATACCAACTGTTTCATACAGCCCTGAATTCCTTCTTTATTCGTTGCTATACTTACCTAATTACTTACCTAATTTCAGCATGAACTCTGGGGATCAGCTATTACCTGCAGTGCTGTGACAGTACAATAAGGCATGATGGATTGTTTCACAAACTGTGAAAAAAACAAAGACGTTACATAAAGTGTTATTAAGCCTGTGGAAATGGTGGGAGCTGTATTTCACTGTGTTAGTGAGGACTATCAAACTCTCACAGTAATCTACAAACAAGTTATGATATAGAGCAAATTTGTGCATATTCCTGTAAGATAAATGAGATTTCTTTCTTAAATTGTAGACCGACTGGTAGCTAAGAAGTGGTTTCTGTGCCTGTTTGCAAACTGAACACCCTTCTTGCAAGAGAAGCCTTTACCCTCTCTAATGGTCCACCATCACCTGATGTAAATTCCTCGTTCTTATGCTGAGATGTAAAAGGATCTGCCACAGAATCACCTTGTGCTGTGCCTGGCATCTGTTGAGGGTCAGAATAGGTTGACTCTATACAGAACTAAAAAGCTGAGTCAAAGGCAGAAGCACCTCATTTCACATGAAACCAGGCTGAGCAGATTACTTCAAGGCCAGTCACCGGAATAGTTTTTTAAGTCTCCTGGGAGCTGCATATTTTTTATGCTACTTACCTCATTTTCTTCTTTGTCCCACTCCTGCCTGTAAGTTAATTTATCTGCTATTGACACTGTGCCAGAAAATAAAAGAATGGCACTTTTCCAGCCAGTGTCTGTAGGATTTAATGACATGAATCAGATGGTGACTGTTGCCAAGACCCTTTATCAAGAAACTAAATATGTCAAACTACTCCAGCTGACCAAGGCCTGAGTATCAGTATCTCATATTCAAGTGGAACCTCCTATGTTCCAGCTTGAACCCATTGCCCCTTGTCTTATCACTGGAAGTAACAGAGAAGAGCCTGGTTCCATCCTCCTGACACTCACCCTTTACATATTTATAAACGTTGATTAGGTCACCCCTCACTCTCCTCTTTTCCAAGCTAAAGAGACCCAGCTCCCTCAGCCTTTCCTCAGCAGGGAGATGCTCCATTCCCTTCATCGTCTTCGTGGCTCTGCGCTGGACTCTTTCCAGCAGTTCCCTGTCCTTCTTGAACTGAGGGGCCCAGAACTGGACACAATATTCCAGATGCGGTCTCACCAGGGCAGAGTAGGGGGAGAGGAGAACCTCTCTTGACATACTGACCACACCCCTTCTGATACAACCCAGGATGCCATTGGCCTTCTTGGCCACCAGGGCACAGTGCTGGCTCTTGGTCATCCTGCTGTCCACTAGGACCCCCAGGTCTCTCTCCCCTACACTACTCTCCAACAGGTCAGTACCCAACTTATACTGGAACCTGGTGTTGTTCTTGCCCAGATGCAAGACTCTACGCTTGCTCTTGTTAAATTGCATGAAATTTTTCCCCACCCAAATCTCCAGCCTGCCTAGGTCTCGCTGTGCTTCAGCCTTCTGGCGTGTCAGCGACTGCTCCCAGTTTCGTATCATCAGCAAACTTGCTGAGGGTGCACTCTATTCCCTCATCCAAGTCGTTGATGAATATATTGAATAGCACTGGTCCCAATACCGAACCCTGGGGGACTCCACTAGATACAGGCCTCCAACTAGACTCCATCCCATTCACCACAACTCTCTGGCTTCTTTTCTCCAGGCAGTTCACAATCCATCTCACTACCTGATCATCCAGATCACACTTCCTCAGTTTAGCCGCAAGGATACTGTGGGAGACAGTGTCAAATGCTTTTCCGAAATCGAGATAGACCACATCTACTGCTTTACCATCATCTATCCACCTGGTAATATCCTCATAAAAGGCTATCAGGTTGGTCAAGCATGACTTCCCCTTGGTGAAGCCATGTTGACTGCCTTTAATGACCTTTTTTTTTTTATTTCGTTTGGGTCAAGCTTTGACAGGCACTAAACACAAGTGGTTTCCAGTCTCATTGGATTTGTCTAGTACTCAGCAGGGAACTGATCTGAAGTTCAGTGATGTTACCATCAAGTTCAGCATAGAGCTGAATCCTACCCAGTGCTCAGCAGCTTTCAGAGCCTATGATCCACTGTTTTACTAAAGTGTTGCAGCTGTGCTAACACCGTAGACAGGAGGCCTGCCTACTGCTGTGTCTTCTTCAAACATATCAACAGTATCTTTTCATAGATCTCTATATGTCTTTCAAACATGTGGTGCTGTGGGACTTGCTGGAGCATTGACTGGTAGATATAAACATCTAAGAGTCTCCTAAACCGTTAACTAAAGAAGTTTTCACAAGAGCCATGACTGTTGGTGTACAGTCTTTGTAAGAATCTGCTACTGGGAGAGAACAGTATGAGATATTAAATCCTGTGAAAAGGGGGTGAGGAAGATACACTTAATGAATATAGGATGGCCTCATGGCCTCTGATAGGCGTGGAATATGAACATCTGTGTCAGAATGCATATGTGTAACAGGAAAATCAAACTCTGTGTTAATTCTGTATTTGCCAAAAAGACGTGGATTTTGCACCGAGCCTCTTTATCATGGTCATTTATCTGTTTACACATTGTTGAAACAAATGTGTTAGAGCCTGTCTTGCAGATTAGGGTCTCACCAAGCTGATCCTGCAGTCATGCTTCACAAGAGGACCTTACTGCTGGAAGTTCTGGAGAGCAGATATGCCACCTCTGAGGTCTTTGGTATCACAGTGCTGCTTATATATATGTTTGCTATTAGAGGATAGCAACAGTAACTATGACAATAGATTTCTGCCTCTTTTATATACAAATATATACAGATTATCTGAGAGACAAAAAAGGCCAGAAAAATGATGCTGAAAAAACCCGGCACACTGCAAATTTGATTCCAGGTATTATTTTTGCAACAGTTTTCCCTCAAGAGGATAAGGAACAACAGAAAAGAACATAAAAGTTCTGTGTTGTTTTGTAACCAATATTATGTAAATATAAATGTATAACCCTGACTGAGTAACTAAGGTCATATTGTTGCTATGGGGGTGGCTAGTAAATTCAGTCCTGGTTTCTTTTCATAGATCTGCTGCAACTGAAATTCATGGTTGTAGTTATCCCACAGCACAGGTCTTGGCAAAGCATTCAAGTAACACTTTCTTCGACATTAACCCCTAGTATTGCCACGACCAGCTGGCAGGTGGATCATTCTGTGGCAATGGAAGAAAGTAAGATAGGGAATAAATGAAACAAAAGACTGGAGAAGCCTGTTCTCTAGGAGACAGAGGGTCAGGAGGAAAGTTCATGGATAGTTGAAAATAATAAGCTTATGGTATGACAGGATGTGTGAGCGGACCTGCAGTATAGTGGTATTTCTAGTGGTTGTAATGCTGTGCATTAAAACCCTCTTTTGATGTCTCTATGCATTCATAGAGAACCAGGGAACCATAGGGAACCATCATTCAGTCACAGTCCCAGGGGTAGGGGAGAGAATTAAACTGGTAAAGGTAAAAGAGACTCATGGATTGAGGTAAGAACAGTTTAATAAATAAACTACAACAATATTGAAAATAATAATTGCTATAATAATAGTAATATATACAAATATACAAATGAGCGATACACGGTGATACTGCTCACCACCCAATGACCAAGGCTCAGCCCATTCCTGGCTAGTGATCTCAAAGCAGAAAGAGTTCTGAAACCACATCCACGGCATGGAGATAAGAGCCCAAGTGTCTGAGAGGCTGAGACAACACTGAGAGAGGGGTGACCCAGAAGGAGACAACCCAAAGCAAGAGAGAGTACATCCAGATAAACTCTCATCTATATACTGGGCATGATGTGCATGATGTGAAATAGACCATTGGCCAATTTGGGTCTCAATCCTAAACCCAAGGTTGAATCCTAGGCTAGTAATTGGGCAGTGCTCCCTCCCAGCTTCTCCTGCCCCTGCAGACACTGGCGCAGCAGAGGTGCTATAAAGTCCTTGACTGTCCTGGCAGCAACTATAAACATCAGTATGTTATCAGCCTTCTTGCCAGCACAAATCCAAAATATAATTTCTTACTAGCTACTGTGAAGAAAGTTAACTTTGTTTCAGCTGAAACCAGGACAATAATATTCACAGCTCCCTGTGCGATGCCTAGGAGAGAAGAGAAATCTGGCCAAGCCAGCCTGGGAAATGCAGTAGCCCAAGCTCAGTGCTGCAGTCTGGTGAGCCAGCCCACAGTCAGGGAAAAGTGGAGAGCTCAGCTTGAAGAGGAACAAAAATAGCAGGTTGGACACATGGCAAGATGGAGAGGCAGTGGGAGGGTTCCATGGGAGACCTTTCCAGTTCTCTTGATTGGCTGATTTTGCCAGTGTCTCTTGTTCTTTTATTTTCTATTTATATTAATTTAAGTGTCTGAATGTCTTTAGCTCATGCATTTCCCAGAGGGGTCTAGCCATTCTGATAAAGCCATTCCTGTCCTAATTTCTGCCAGGTATCACTTCATTTTCTTTCACAAAATGGAACTGAATTTTAACTGGAGAATACTTTGCAGGGTATTGCTAGTTAGAACACAAAGTTTAGCAGAATGAGAAAAAGTCTGGGGCTTATTAGTTCAGTGGGAGTTGTTGGAAATATTTAGAGACAGAAAATCAGATGAGACAATTTTGTCCAATACCTCTCATTTTAAACTTCATATTGAATTGCAAACACTACAGCAACCAGTATGTGCTACTTCCAATTCAAACACACTAGCCCATGCATCAAGAAACCTGAAAGGCCTAAATGTTTCTCTAAGCAACAAATAACTTTTATGAAAACTATATATCTGATTTGCTCAAGGAAAAATGATAGAAAGAACTCTGAATATTTGTTATGAAAACATTGAAAATAAGTTACATAAGATTTTTGTACA
This sequence comes from Pterocles orientalis, assembly GCA_011057875.1. Classification (NCBI taxonomy): domain Eukaryota; kingdom Metazoa; phylum Chordata; class Aves; order Pterocliformes; family Pteroclidae; genus Pterocles; species Pterocles orientalis. The sequence continues at coordinate 963,356 of WKFP01014354.1, read as the reverse complement.
GTTTTAAATAAGAAGCAATCCAACAACAAAGGAACTAAATAGTTTAGATAATACATATATGTAAATAGTTACTTTAAAAATAGAATATAGTCCCATTAAACTTTTTTTAGAATAATAAAGTCAAATTATTTTAGAAATGAGAATATGTTCAAAACAATATTGTATAACATTTTAGTCAAACCTACAAATAAATGTAGTCAAAAAAGTCTTCATATCCAATAACCCTTAGCACATTCCATTCAAAAATCTCAACACTTCTATGTGCATGGGTTTAACAAGTCAATTTTTATCCCATCCTAAATATCCTGTCTTGGATGATGTTATTGTCTGTGTTCAGGACTACATGAGATGCTATCTGTGCCTTAAAAAAATACTCACTTGGATAATTTATTAATATCATTGATTTGCTCACAGGAATGCCTTTGCAGTGTTACATCACCAACTGCTGATCACAGTAGGAGGAGAATTCAATTTTTCTTATGCTCAAGGTCACATACAAAGTCCGTGGAAAACCTAGGCATAAAGGCACCAGCAGAAGATTTTAATTCCTCATTAGGCATGTGCCGCTGCAGTACAGCTGATATTGCAATGGCATTAAAAGCCTGAGCTATGTTGTAAGCTCAAAGTGAGTGACATGTCTGGGATGCCTCTCATGGTGGAATCTACATTAAAAGAAGAATTCAGTCTTTAAATTAATAAGTCCCCAGTGATACTTAATGTGAGGAACACAAATTTGATTCACAGGGGAATCCTGGAATACCCTCTCAGTGTTTATAGAAAAGATGTGAAGTCTGTTAGTGAAAAGAGAAATATGAGACTTTAAAAGCCATTGTCACAACTGTGTTATTGAAGACTAACTTTGCCACGAAAATGAACCGGGGTCAGTCAAGTTGACCTGCCGTTATAATTGGCCTGTAGGGCAATCCATTCCACCAAAGGACTGCTATCTTTTATTATTCAGGATCTAGATTAAGGGCAAAGAATAATAGATCTTGTTTTAGGGAAGTAAGGGATGCTTCAGTCCAATCCTTTCACCTCCCACATTTAGGGAGTTCATGTACTAAAGAAACATTGATTACAGTCTACATGTTCATTAAGCAAATGGAAGAAGCACATACCATACTCACAGCACTGCTAAGTACTGATGAAGGCAGGTTTATCAGCTTGCTGACCTACTATATGGATAGATATTCCGTAGTACTTATTCTGCTCATCTAAGTCCTGGCTGTTTATGCTGTATTTGTGCTGTTTTGGTTGCATCTGAGAATGGATATTTCATTTTGGTTCAAATGAGGGGTGTAAATAACACACCCAGTGTCAGGAAAACATGGAAAGCCAGCAGTCTGTGACAGCACGCTCGGCAGAGCCATTGCATTCACCTCCACTCGGGTAGGACGTAAGTAGTGCACAGCACAATGAAAGTGGGAGAGCAGCCAGCAGCCCCCCACCATACCCTCGGGACTGTAAGGTAACCCATGGGGTTTGTGTTAAGTGTGCTGAACAGCTTTGTGTCTTTAACGAATACTAAATAAAAAATTACTCATGGCAGAGAGTAAGGCTGCTCCGTAGCTGCTGTGCTCATTGTGTTTTCAGTCTCACCTTGGTTTAAATGTGGACTGCATCTCCTCAGCTACTGCCACAAGCTACAGAAATACTCCAGTGATTCAAACTTCCCGGCTTTTCCTTTCTTGACCAGTCTTGCTGTCTCCAAGCATAAGCTCTTGCTTAATCTTAAATAAGGAGGGAGGAAGGAGGTAGATGGTAGGAGGAAGGAGGTAGATGCTAGGAGGAAGGGAAAGCCTGGCCCTTGGCAGCTGTCACCTCCACTCTCACTCCTGCATCTCAGTGGAGAGGCAACAGAGTGAGGGGCTGGCTGGAGGGGATGTCGGAGGAGCAGTAAAGTTAAGCTCTACGTATTCTGGGGAACAGAGAGGCTCGTGCACAGAAAGGGATCACTAACTCTTCTCTGGCCAGGACTGAACCCTTGGACCTCACTGGCTGTTCCCAGCCTCTCCTGAGCCCCCACAGCCCCTCAGGTGTTCCGTGATTCCCCAGGGCTCTGCCCTGACTCTCCAGTAGAGCCTGCTCAGCCGCCTGCCACAAAACTATACCTTGCCTCCAGTCCTGAAGGTGCCTCTGGCAGCCTGTGGTGTACGGAGGCTTGAAGCAGTGTGAGAAAGAATGCAATAGGTACAAAAATGTTGAAGGGCAGACAAAATATCTGTTTTCACAGTAACTAAGGAAGCATATTTAAAGGGATTTGTTTAGATTTAGTGGGCTATGCTTTAAAGACTTGTTTTAATGTCAGAAATGAAATGTCGAAAGTGAACACGGACCTGATAACTTCCTGCTGTTCTCTCAGACAGTATATAGAAGAAAGAAGCACCAAGATGTATTGTCTAGCTTGTAATTTATGGACTAAATTATTCCTGTTTTCTTTAAGTGTAAATGAAGGAAAGATCAGATGTGTAGTTAGCTGCAGAAGCTGGAAATTGTAGACATATTGTGTGATTTATAAAAGCTGTGTGATTTATAAAAATGGCCATGTGAACAAAAATCCTTCATTAGTTTGGTTTTATCAGATAGATTGTCTAAATGTCTTCATTTTTTGGGGGGGAAAAGCAAACATTTTGTAAGGGGCATTTAATGAACCTCACTGTATGGCAGGAAAGGTCTTCATGCTCCTCAATATTTTCTATTCTGCAAGATCAGTTACATCAAAATCACAACACTGTTATGGGATCACGCTGTAAACTGGGGTTGAACAGAGTACGAAGTGACTAGGCTATTGGATCTGGCATGCCTGTATCCACTTTGAACTAAGCCATAGATTCCAAGAAAGATATTTGGCAAGAGAGAGACTTTCGTCAGTGCTGGAAACTAGGCTGTTAAATTAAGCATGAGGATATAATGAAATAAATTTGGGGATTAAAAGAAAATAATGGAGAAAAAATGAGAGGAAGTCAAGAAATGGTGCTTCCGAAAGTTATTTTAAATGTGGGTTTCATTATTAAGTTATTTTGTCGGAGATTTCTGGCCATCTCAGGTGAAAGCCTCTGTCTGCCATTGAGGTGAAGGAGGGGCTGCAGCAGCTGAGGGACAACATATCTCCCAACCTGGAGGCCACAAGTTGCTCCCTTGGGAAGCAATGGCCTGAGACCTCACGCATGGGAATGAAGAACCTGTCCCACAAAATTTAATCCCCACACGGAACTTTGTTCTTGCCATTAGATCTATAGGGCAGGCTATGCTGACAATGAGTAAAAGCATGTATGCAGTTGAAGCTTTGCAAAAGTGCAAAAGCAATCCCTAGCTGTGTTGTTAGTGGTCAGTAATTGATATCTTCATAGAATCATAGAATCACAGAATGGTTTGGGTTGGAAAGGACCTTAAAGATCATTAAGTTCCAACCCCCTGCCATGGGCAGGGACATCCCTTCATGCAAATGGGATGAGGTTCCTCCATTGGTACCTCTGTGAAACTGTAATAAGGATGCATTTCCCTACCTGTTCAGGTGCTGTAGGTCCTCGTGTTGCTATAGTGATGGATATAGCTACAAAGGTTTCCAAATTGGCAGAGAGAATATTCTTGCAATGAGAGAGAAACGCAATCTTTAGGATAGCTGATAGAGGTCAAAATAAGACCTGACGAGCTGGCAGGATACCAGCTGGAAGCTTGTTCAGTGTCTGGACAAGGACGTAGCAGTAGAAATGCAAATAAGGGGAACAGCTCTGGGGTGCTGCGTACAGGTGGGACAGCTAAACTGTTCGAGCTCAGAGGTGGGCTGGTGAATCTAACCAGGCAAGACTATGTTTGCAGGATCACCTGGAAGAACTTTCCAGACTCTTGCTTGTCCCAGCTACATCATGACTCCAAGATGGAGTGACACACACATGTCTGCTGTTCTCTGCCCTGGTTCCCATGGGGAAGAAACATGGTTATGCAGGTCTAGAGGAAGCCACAACATTTCCCAAAAGACCCTAGCTTTGACTAGTGCAGAGACCAGAGCTGTGGGGCGCCCCTGGTACAGTAGCAATTTGTGCAAATTCACCCAGTGCATTTTTTTGTATTGTAATTTTGAACTCTTATGTCCCCTTCCCTCTCCTCCTCCCTGCTCTAACCTGCTTCCTCTGTTTTGCTACAAAGGTAAGTGGGCTGTCCTAATACTTGTTAGTGTGCTTTGCCAAGCTGCTTTTGCATATAGACCTTTAAAGGAAACTTCTGCCAATTGTCTTAGTAGCTGCAGGGCTGCTTGACTCCATGGAGAGGGAGGGAGGGGCAGGGAAGCATAACTAACAGCATGAGAGCAACCCCTCTGGCTAGTATGAGCTCCAGACTGGAAGTGGTTCAAAACTATACTTGCACTGACACTTCTCTGGTGTTCTTATGCAAAAACATATATATTGTCTTAAATTTACTTAAAACCAAATTCCTTTGTAAGACTTAATGATTTTAGACTGTTTTAGGTCAATTAGTCTGACATTGTAATTAAAAACTTACAGCAGTATTTTATTTTGTTTCTGTCAGTTTTGCAGACTTTCCTCTTGAAAATGAATTTGAGTCTAGTTTAGTCTGAAGAGTCATCCACCACACACCAGGATGTTCTGTTTTCCTGTGACAAATGCAAAACCTGCAGTTTTTCTCTAGCACTGTTTTTGTATCATTGCTTAATTAGCAGATGATATTTAGAGAGTTCACTGTTATCTTTCTCCTGTTTCAAGCTGCCACGAGTAATTTAGCAAATTGCTAAAAATGAAGCATAAAACCAGACATAACCTTGAAATTTCTTAACCTATTCTCATTTCTTTGGTGAGAAAAGTGATTTCTGTCATGCCATTAGTATACTTTTTCCTTTCCTGGCCTGCTGACAGTGGAAAAGTCCTTGGCTGCCAACATACCAGCAAGAGGAACAGTATAATGGCTGTTGGGGGCAAACCCAGATACCCGTTCACTCAATCCCCACCCCCCACCACCCTCCACACTTCCTGAGGATGGGGGAGAGAATTAAAGAGATAAAGGGGAAAAAGGACTCGTGGGTTGAGATAAGAACAATTTAATAACTAAACTACAACACTATTGGAAATAATACTATATACAAATATACAAATGAGTGATACACAGTGATATTGTCCCCTTGCACCCGACCCGATGACCAAGCCTGTTCCCAGCTAATAATCTTGGAGCAGGGAGAGTCTCGAAACTGAACTCATGGAATGGAGATAACAGTCTGAGCATCCCAGACCGAGAGCTGACTGGGAGGGAGACAAGGCCTTGGGAGAGCGACTGCCTGGAGCGAGATCATCTGAAGCAAAAGGGGACCTGGAACAAAAGGGCCCAGCTTCTGGAAGGTCCTCACCTATATACTGGGCATGACATGTATGTTATGGAATAGATTATTGGCCACTTTGGGTCTCAATGCTGAACCTAAGATCAAATCCTGGGTTAGTAACTGGGGCTGCGCTCCCTCCCAGCTTCTCCTATTTGCAGACAGCCAGAGAAGCTGAAAGACCTTGGCAGTCACATAAACATCACTTTTTATCAGCTTTCTTCTGAGCACAAATCCCAAACACAGCCTCTTGCTAGCTATCATGAAGAAAGTTAACTGTCTCAGCTTAACCCAGGTCAAACAGTTACTGCCTGTTGCAGAGCTACCCGCATCCCAAGTGGAGAATTGACATCATCAGCCTACCAGTCTTGCCGCTTCCTAATCTCCCACTTCACGCCCACAGTGAAAGGCCCTGTGCACACACCAGTGTATCCCATCCCATGCACCACCTCTCACATGTGGTGAAGGAATTGGGTGCAGCCTCCACTGGGAGGATGTGTAAAACTGCCCTTGTTTGTCTGACAGTGGGATTGCAAACACAAATATTTACCCACGTTGCCCTTTTTAGCAATCTCAGTTGCTGTCCATCTTTGTAAAACTTAAAGCAAAGCTGTCTGATAGCAGTCTCAGTCAACCAAGTGGTCCTAGCAGATGAAAGTTCACCTTAAATCCTGTTCCTGTGAGTGGTTTATAAGGACTGCTTCCAGGCTGGCAGAAAAATAGCTGGAGCTACACTGTTTTGTGCTGTATTAGAAAAACAAAATTATTGTCATCTAGTCTAGGGAATACTCTGCTCATTTTGGTTTTGTTGAATTTCCAAAGCAACCAGTGAAGGATGACACTGGTCCTAATTATGGAACATATAGAGGGAAAACCTATGGACATGAAACTATGATGATGCCAGGAAGCTTAAAGCTTTTATGGCTGAATTGATTCCAGACATTCGTTAGTCCAGGGGAGGAGTCCAGCATATCCACATTTTGTCACCTTTAGCAGGCTGATCCCCAGAGCAGGGCACAGAGTGAGGGACGTCTTAGTCTTGGGTGGCTAACACACAAGCCACGTAGCTGCACTCATTCAGGGACCATCAAGTAAGTAAAATTTATTTTATGAACAAAGACACTTATGGTTTGATTAGAAACACTGTAGCTGTGCATAACATGTGAGTTTGCATAACATGCAAGCTAATAACCAGTATGAGAGGCAGAGCAAATTAATTTGGGATTAAAGTAATGCGCACACAGCTATTGAGCTTCCAATTGACTTCAAGTGCAGATGTGAGCTGCAAAAGACAATAGACCTGTTTCATGCTACCCATGTTGCCTGTATAACTGTTTCCGTGCCCCTGAGTCTGCTTCTACTGTCCTTGAAACCCTGGTATCTCTTTGAAAACTGGCTCCCTTTGAACTTCAATCTTGACAAGTAAGCAAAAACATAACATCTTAAGTGAACTTGTACTATGGTAACATTTTTTCAGTTTAACTGACATTTGATATAAAACCTTGAGGAGAGAAGTAACTGCATCTCTGAAATGAGCCATGAACCATGTATTTTTTGTTTTGTATACAGAAGCACCTTTGTCAGTTGCCTCTACATGTAAGGTAAGAAAACTTGTATTGACTTGGAGGACTGCTGTAGATCCTAGCTAGCCAGAAAGCCAATGAGCAGTAGTAACAGCCCAATAAATTGGCAGTACTTTAAGGGTTCTCAAAGATAAAGCATAGTTAACTGTTGAAGAGGCACATTCATGCACCCTTCAGTGTCTGCATTTTATTCTCACAATGTCTGCAATTTTTCTCCTGGTGTGAGATGAAAAAAATGTTATTTCATTTTCACAACAGCAAATAGGACTGCAGAAAGCCAGAATTTTGGAACAGTTGTTGAAAGGAAAGGATGTCTGAGAGCTTAAGCATGGAGATTTTGCCTAAAATAAGCAGTCGCTCTTAAAAGGGGACTCCCACAGCCAGGGAAAGGACATTAAAGCATCCATGGGAGGTCCTCCCTGGGTGAGCGGCTTCCCTCTCAGGCAATGACTCAGTGGCTTTCTGCATGGTGGACATCTATACTTCAGGAGCACCTTTCCATGTTGCCTCCCTATGCAGCCTCCCCAGGGTGGGCCTGGGCTGCACAGCCCTCCCCAGGCACACCCGGGGCAGAGACCCCTGTGACCGGGTGAGTGATCCAGGGACTCCTCAGAGGAGTACCAGCAATCACAGAGATGCCACATTAGGGGTCCTGCCATGAGTTTGGTTTGCTTTTGTCAGTAAAATGTCAGTCAGTGCATACACTTGTCACACTGAATTTAGCATGGGTTTTTTTTGTCTTGTTTTTTTTTACACAAATGTGTGTGTGTATACATACTATAATGGTATCTGTCTTTCAATGTGTATTCTTCATGCTTTTTTTTTTTACTCCCTTTTCACACAGATTCTCAAACTTCCTGCTGACAGGTGATTTGATGCTAATGTGAAAACATAGGTGCAATTGCACCCAAATTAGACATGCAATCACAGTGGCACACCGGTTAACACTAAGGTTAATTTCTTCTGTGAAATTAAAATAATGAAATGTAATTTTTTCACTAGGTCTCTAGAAATACTTTTGCTTTGATGCCTGGTGCCTGTCTCTGTCTGCAAACTTTGCAATCATAACTATTTTAAGACAAATTATCTGTCTGTAAGTAGTAGATGTTAATCTGAAAATGCTTCAGGCTTAACCACCTTCTCTGTCCTGGTTTATGATGGTATTGCCAGTCTTCTAAACGTCTTTTAAATTTCAAGAAGCAGATATTTAAATTGGCACATATTCAAACCCTGACAGAAAAACTATATTCAAGTACACACATGAGTTTTCCAATAAGCTTTTCTGACTATAAACAGCACTAGATGCACTAGAAGAAGCTGCAAGTTGTTAAGCATAAATAGTCGCGTAGTATCTTGTTTTTTATAGAATAGTTGCTTTCCAAACTGAGGCTGTTATCCAACTCACAGATTTTTTAGTTTTCTTGGCTATATTTGCATATATACACACTGGAACGGAATTATTTTTCTAATCCTACTATCCCTTGGCCTCAATAATATGCAAAGGCAGTGGGGTGCACAGATTCATGAGTTCACCACATTTTGAATCCTAATCCAGCAAAATATTCATATACCATGCTCTATTCAAACCCACTGTACCTGCACTCGTAAACTCACAAGATCAAGCTTTTGGCATGTAGATGCATCCCATTCCTGTTCTCTTTCTTAGGATGGGAGTATACGCTTTTTAAAAATTATTATTGTTTTCAATTGGAAAGATAATTATGCAGACATGGTTGGGTGAAACTCATGTTTCTACTGGCCACTGGAGCTGCGGGTAGATCAAAACACTATGAGTTCTGAAGAATTAATTGTATATAATTTTATTTTCTGCGTATCTCAGCTTAGGTACTACAAAATTAGCAAGACCTGCACTTCATTAGTGCTGCTAACTTGAAAATTTCACTTCCTGCTGTAGCCATTTCATTTTACACTCACAGGCTGCCTGCCAGTGATCAAGCTGTGACTTCAGTGACCATTAGAGTATTGATTTATGTGTTCGCATGACTCTCTTTTTATCTTGTTTTCATTTTCATCTGTTCAAAATTAGTCCTAAGGCTCTTTCAGCTACCAGCTGACCCAGGAACTGAGAAGTGATTTTTTTTCTTCTTGTCTCTCCTGCTGGCTCAGCTGGCTCAGTCACAAAGGAAATGCAGAGGAACCAGGCAGGACTGAAGCATATGGAATGAGCTTATTGTGTGAATATACGAATAGGTACAATTGTGCAAAAATCATCTGTATGTATCAAAACAGAGGGACAAAATGAACAGGAACGGGGCTAATTGTATTCAAGGTCAGACACTGAGACAGAGCAGGTTCATGCAGGTCTGAAAAGCAGGGGCTCAGTCTTGAATTATAGTCTGAAACCAGAAGGAAATTAGTGTGAGGGTATTTGAAGACCATGGTGGCACCATCCTGCTGCCTGGAGGGACAGAGTAATCTCTCTGCAGCATTGTGGACCTCCTGAATATGTGCTAAAAGCACATTAACCTGTGCCACCTCCTGAATATGTCCTGCAATAAGACAAAAAAAGAGATGTAAAAATACAAGGTAAATCTGTTTAAAAATGTCAGTGACTTCAGTGCAAGATGTGGTCAGGATCTCATCCTTTCCCATTTTGCTTTACCCTAATCTATGTCAGAAATTAGCAATGTGCTCTTAAAGTGGCTACTTCAAAAGAGAAACTGTCTTTTCTTTTTCCAGTTTTTATATTGTTAGCATTCCCTCAGATCTCTGTTTTCACAGAGAGCTACACTCCTGATCCATAGGTATTTTTCACTCTACAAGAATAGACAGATTTTATGCATTGGTAAAGAAAACTAAATTCATGAGAGTTCTAGTTTTTTTTAGGATGAAAACTAAAGCTGGGGAGCAAACACTCTTTTCTGAAATGGTTTGATTCTCCTTTCTGTGTGCCTTGTTACAAGACCATGCCATGTTGCATTAGTACCCAATTTTCAGAAAATTATTGCGTCCAGTCAATGTGTGAATTCCCTTTCTTGCTGTGCTTTATAACAGTTCTGTGTTGGGCTGCATGCTGCAAAAAGAGAGGGGAAAAATTAGGGGAATGTAATTTAAGATGTCTTCCCCGTGGAATTTAATTAGTCTTAACTCTATGCCTTGTCCAGGGGTTGTTTTTTAAACAGTTTAGCAGTCATTCACTAGATTTTTTTTTTCCTATTATAATTACTGATAATAGGTTAGCATCAAGCAAAGTAAAAGTCCTATAGAAACAGAGGGGCCACCATTTTATAACCCCCCTCTCTTCAGTTAAACACCACAGCAGAACTCCTGGGAGGCACAGAAACTGAGAACTTATCCCATCCAAAACCATGAGACCAAGGTACTGCCATGACTCTCCTTTTCTTAAAAATGATTTTCCAAAAATCTTGAACAATGTCAAGCAAAGCCCCAAACACGTCATTATTGTTTTTAAATTTTGAAGTACTGTTTTTCCTGATGTGACTTGTTCAGGTCTCATTACTTCTCTGCTCAGTAAAAATGAGAATGTAACCGTGTAAGCACTTAGAAACCCCAAAGGGTACAAATACCATTTTTGTCCTAGCTTTCTATATTGGAATAATAGTTTACTTTTTGTTTATTATCCAGGAGAACTTCCCCCT
>WKFP01014354.1:885443-939464 GCA_011057875.1 Pterocles orientalis | reverse complement strand
ACTGTGCTGAGGAAACAGACCTGGGGGTACTGATTGATGCTCGGCTGAACATGAGCCAACAGTGTGCCCGGGTGGCCAAGAAGGCCAACGGCATTCTGGCTTGCATCAAAAACAGTGTTACTAGCAGGAACAGGGAGGTAATTGTCCCCCTGTACTCGGCATTGGTGCGGCCGCACCTCGAGTACTGTGTTCAGTTTTGGGCCCCTCACTGCAAGAAAGACATTGAGTCCCTGGAACGCATTCAGAGGAGGGCCACGAAGCTGGTGAGGGGTCTGGAGCACAGGCCTTATGAGGAGCGGCTGAAGGAGCTGGGATTGTTCAGCCTGGAGAAGAGGAGGCTCAGGGGAGACCTTATAGCTTTCTATAACTTCTTGAAGGGAGGTTGTGGTGAGCTGGGGCTTGGCCTCTTCTCTCGTGTAATCAGTGATAGAACTAGAGGGAATGGTTTCAAACTGAGACAGGGGAGGTTCAGGCTGAACATTAGGAAGTATTACTTCTCGGAAAGGGTAATCAGGCATTGGAATGCACTGCCCAGGGAGGTGGTGGAGTCACCGACCATGGGAGTGTTCAAGAAACGTTTGGATGTTGTGTTGAGGAATATGATTTAACTGGGAAGTATTGGTAATGGTTGGACTAGATGATCTTCTAGGTCTTTTCCAACCTTGATAATTCTGTGATTCTGTGAACAGTCTTTATTTTTAAAAATAAATAATACATAACGTTGAGAAATACAGTGGTGTGAAACAGCAGTAGCTGTCAGCCAGAAAGTCTATCTGATATCAGAGGAACAGAGTATTTGCCAGCTAAGACACTTGCAAGTCTTTTGTCAGTGGTTAAATAATTGAGTTTTTTGGCTATTGTGAAGCCTTCTCTTCCAGCACACATAACTCCATAATGAAATGAGGAGTCTACAAAAGTTGGACTAGACTGACCAAATGGCTGGAATGGTTGTGGAATATTATTCTTCACTGGAGGTCTTTTAAGAAAGCTTAGGATAAAATTTGTTAGAAATGAGATAAATTACTTCCTGAAGATCCTTGAGTTCTTTACCTATGATTAAGTACTCAGGTACGGTCACCATATCTAATTAATTTTTATTACTGACTGCTTGCAAATAGCAATGTGTCATACTTTCTTGGGGTGGGGCCGGTGGAGCTTAGCAATTGTTTTCATCAGACCATCCTTAGCTTAGTGAACATGGGCTTCAATGTCTCAATTCAGGTATTTACAAATGAGTTGTAGTTTTAAGCTCTTCTTCACTTTTGTTGACTTGAGTTTTCCTGTTTCGTGACAGCTCTGTAACAGCCATGGCTTATATATTTTCTGAGAAAAAGTATTTTCAAAAAGACTTACATTCAAGTTTCTTACATTTTATACAGCAAATGAATGTACTTATTTCTCCAGCTGTAACTTTCAGATCTATTTATAGCGACAGCTTTGCACTGCTCTGTTTTCCCTAAATGAGTTGAGAGGGCTAATCAAAATAATGTTTTCCTTGTCTGGCTGAACACAAGACTGTAAGTTTGCTAACACTGGCACAAGAGAGTCAGGGAACATGCTGAAGTGGGGCAAGTCTGCCCTTTTTTGGCAGCAAATCCCTCGTACCCTAACCTATGCTACTGACTGTAAGCTGCCAGCTCCAGAGGCAATTCCCATGTTCTAGCAAAACAGGTTTGGGGCCAGTGACTGTCTCTGCATGGTTGTCAGCATTCTGTGGTGTCTTGGTGTTGTAAAATGAACTCACACAGCACTTGTATTTCTCCCCTGCACGATGGTCCACACAGCAGTGCTCAGCTGAGGTGCAGGGCGCCCATGCATCACCACCACTGCTAGCGTGCGGGGTGGATGGAAAGATCTGCTGGGCTCATCAAAAGCCACAACAGATTTTACAGCTTCTTAGTGAAGAGCTGAGAAGGTTTGTCATGTACAAATCTCAACTATGAAACCACACAAACCACACAATTCACATCTGATTTTTCAATTACCAAAATTTCTACATCTGGTCTGGTGTATACAGAAAACTCTGACCCTCTTGCAAAGTTCACCTGGGGACAACAAGAAGGTGAGTCGAAGGAGGGAGGAAGACCAGAGGTTGTTCCACCTCATTTTCACTGCAGGTTTGAAGGCTAATTTTATAGGACTTTGACACTGATAACTGATAACTGCAGTACTTCATGAAGAAAAATTAAATGCTTTCAGAGTTAGGCTGCATCTGAATACGCAGGCAGATATGTCACAAATTATTCCCATGCATGCTTAATAATTCATTAGACTACCGGAAAAGAGATTTCCAGCCTTACGTAAATATGTTACGAGAACATTTAAACCTCTTCAGTTGAGTTTTTCAGTGTATATACCAAGTAGTGTGAGAAGAACATTTAAGTGTCTCTCACTACAATGCTGTTCAAACCACTGCCTGCAAATGTTTGCAGAAGAGAAATACACAGTAAAACTAATTTTCTGGTATGGAACTACACGTTTCCTCTAAGATATATTAGCACCAGAGAAGACTGTATATTACTCACTAGGTGGGAAATGACCAATTTTATTTTTAACTGTCAGCCATTTCAATATTCTATGACAACACAGTTGAAGCACAGAGTCTGGTATTCCTTGTCAAATGGAGGGAACATGTTTTTGACATATGCTACATCAAAGGTGCTGTAACACTCTCATTGTGAAAAATGGGACACATACTGATTGTTCTGCCCCAGTTATAGCACAAGGGTGTGTACCCATTAGGCAGTGGGAGAACACACACACGCAGTTCACTGGACAACTTTATTAAAACATCCTTGCTCTGATTTCTTCTAGTGAAGTCAAACCCCACTGGAGATTACTAGGAACCATTGCACAGACACATCCCAACCTAAAAGATATATGTTTTTAATTGTCTCAAATTATCCCAGGATTTACATAGTCATTTACTGGGTGCAGTCATTTTTACACTCCAGTCTGCTGCTGATTTATTCAGTCTTATATTGAATCTAAATTATGCTTCAGAAGAATACCTGAATACCTTTATGCAGACAAGATTACACAATATCTTTACTTAATTAAAATAAATAAATATGAGCATAGCTGTAGTGCAGGTGTCTTCACTTCAGAAGACTATCCTGGCCTTTTTTCTTCAAGGATCCCTCAGGCCACTGGATTCTCAAGTATGCAGTTTTCTCCAGCTGTTTTAAGCACTCTACATCCAACACTCACTTTAATCCCACAGACTATTGTCCTGTGCTGAAACAATTTCTAGTGCACATGGAGGCAGCTAGAGGACAGGAAAAGAAAATGCATTGAAGCAGTGTGCAATAAGAATTAATATATGCTAAACAGTCTTGCTAAGTTTTCAGAGCAGAAAAGGCTCTCTCTGTAAGTGAGAATGTAGCCAACCACAGATGACTGGCACCTGTGTCTTCCTCTGCTTCAGGCACTGAGGTATGTTAGCAATCCAAATTTGTCTCCCTAAAGACTCAAATCAATGGAAGAAGACATATTGTCTACCACAGTCACTGAATGTCACTGTAGCCCTATTTTAAAAAAGAAAAAAAAAACAATGTAGTGGAAAGCAGGGAATGCCTTGCTGTATCAGGAGAGAGAGCTGCACTCCCACTGAGATCACACCACCAGGGATGTGGTAGGATGTGCTTTAGCTTTTGCCTCTCTGTCAAAAAACCTCAACAAAATCTGAAATTTTAACATGAGGGAAAGCACAAATGTGAAATTTGAGAGAAGCAATAGGAAGACATATCAGTTAGGCCAGTGGAGATCTGTTGGACTGAGGAGAAACCATTAAAAGTGCTGGAAGAGTCTAATGACCAGTGCTGGTATTTTCAGTGTTAGACTGCTGCCTTGGGAAAGTGAGAGCTGGTTCATATAAACACAGGACAGGAGAAATAATTCAACATAATTTCTTTGTCTTTAAAAAAATTGTGTCTATTTTACTCCTAGAAGCATAGGAATGGGTTATTAGGCCTATTTTCTTCCCTTTTACTCTATGATGGAGATGAATCCAGTGCTGGCAACCTGACAAGAGCCAGCTCCCACCATGAGCTGTATTGGGGCTGGAGCTGAGACAGGTCGTGCTTCCTTTCGCCGATCTTAATAACAACCATTAGGAAGCAGCCAAGTGCCAGTGACAGGTATACATTATGCCCATTTAGTTACACAAGTGAGCTTTTAAATAAGTCTGTTATAAATTTATAAAAATGTATAGCCCACATCTTGGGTTTGCTACCATTGAAATCTCATGTTGGCTCTAACAGAACTGATTTTTAAAATTTAAAAACACAAGGAAAAAATCATTTGGAGAGAACTGTAATGAGAAGATAACTAAAATTAGATCTTTTTGAGGAAGAAAGGAAAGAAACATTTTGTCAAATAAAATTTTTATGAGACCATATTTCATGGTAGTAATACTTTATACCTGCTCCTAGATGTCATTTGGGAAGTTACCTGACATAACACTTAAAGTGCCTATGTGCTTCTGTCTCTTGTTCATATAACATACATCTTGATTTCTGTGTTGGGAGATTCTAACAGTGACTTCCTTTTCTTATCATAGTCCATTACCTGCAGTCTGCAAAGTCATTTTCCAAGTGTCTGAATGGCTTAAGCTAAATTCAGGGATGTCAGTGAACTACCTTTAATGTTTTTGGATTACCTTGGCGCACCAAACCCATCTGCAAATGGGAGAAATTTGCCTTTGCATTGGGCTTATGCTAACTGATGGGTGGCCTCGAATCTTTCTCTCTTCCCACATCTACCACAAAAATTGTGGTGTTTTTTTTTTCCTAATGGGAAGTGAGTCAGAATTATTATGACAGGTTTTTGTTTAAAGAAATTCTACGAGCAAGTTATACTCTGTAGTTTCTACTTTATTGTATATATATGTTACCATTTGTTGTACAACAAGCCTGATAAAATTTTCTTTTTTTTTTTTTTTTACAGACTGTCTAAATATATCTCACTAATATGGCACTACGCATTTGCTTCTCACATGTCTCGATCTTACTAATGATTTTCTATAAATATATTCCATTATGATAACTACTAACATAAAAAAATATTTATTTTTCTTTTATTTGTTTAGTTGCTTTTTTACTTACTACTACTCTGTCTTTTCCCTCGTGTGCTCTTAAAGCACTTCTCATGTTTTCTGGAGGCACTCTACAAAACTTATGAGTTGTCATCTGCTAATGGGGCAGAATTCCTCTACATTTTCATGTGTCCTTCAGTGAAAGACAGTCAAAAGAGAACACCATATACCATAGCGGTATAGCCTTTTGACATTCAAATTGGAAAAATAAAGCAAACCCAAACACAGATGTCTCAGGTAAGTAAAAGAAGAATAAGCATGATATTTTAAATATACATATGCAATCCTTTCTCATTACACTAATATGTTGCTTTGCTATAGACTAGTATAAAACAATATTGCTAATATATTGCTTGAGTGGAGTTCTGCACCTATTTTTTACAAATGCAAAAAACCCCCCCTTATAGTTTCTGACATTATTAAACTTTTAAAATTATGTTACAGAATCTTTTGAGCTCCTTACAAAGTGTCCTGGTTTCATCTGAGACAGAGTTAACTTTCATAGTAGCTAGTAAGAGGCTGTGTTTTGTATCTGTGCTGACAAGAAGGTTGATAAAATACTGATGTTTATAGTTATTGTTATATGTTGTCAAAGAGTTGTCAGCTTCTCTGCTGTGCCAGTGTCTTCAGGTGCAGAAGAAGCTGGGAGGGAGCACAGCCCCAATTACTAGCCTAGGGTTCAACCTTAGGTTTAGGACTGAGACCCAAACTGGCTAATGGTCTATTCCATACCATGCAAGTCATGCCCAGTGTATAGAGGAGTCTCTGCCCGGAAGTAGTCCCTCTTGCTCCAGGAGGTCTCCATCTGGGTCCCCATTCTCTCAGGGTCGTCTTGGTCTCTTGGACACTCAGGCTCTTATATCTGTTCCGAAATTGTGGTTTCAGGTCTTTCCCTGCTCTGGGATTGTTAGCCAGGAAGAGGCTGAACCTTGGTCATTGAGTGGTGAGCAGTATCACTGTGTACCACTCATTTGTATTTTTGTATGCATTACTATTACTACTGTTTTCCACATTGTTGCAGTTTAGTTATTAAATTGTTCTTATCTCAATCCATGAGTCTCTTTTTCCTTTAATACTCTCCCCTGACCCTGGGAGGGGAAGGGGAGGGTGATTGAGTGGTTGTTGCGGTGTTTGGCTGCCAGCCAGGACCAAAACTACAACACAATGACATGCTCTTCCCCTGCTATTTATGCAGAGAACAACCTTCACAGGTGTCTGAGAAACAGAGAGAGGCTGCATTGCATGCATCTCTGCTTATACTTAAAGCAGACCATTTAAAGCTACTGAGTTATGCTTATTCAGCACAACAGCAAGGCCAAGATACAATGATCAAGGTTTTTGCTTTGAAATTGCTACTTTGCTTGTAAAAGTAAAGATGGCAAACACTGTTGCACAGAATGATACCTGTCGCAAGCTGTCATGCAGACCACTTTGAAATCTGAAAAAGGCTGGTTGTTTTTGTTACTGTTTGTTACTGTTCATTACTCTTCACATCTAGACTTGCTGGCCCTGGCTGGCACTGACTGCTGAAATGCTGAAGTGTCACAAGTGGGTTCCTGCTGGTGCTTTCAGCAAAAAAAGGCTGCTGTTGTTGCAGTTGTTGCTGTTATTGTTTTAAGACCATTTGACGATATTCCAAACCCAGTTCCGTGGACCTTTGAGCCTTAACAATCACACAATCTTCTGGGTACTCATTAAAACTGAAATTAAGATTGCAATCATTTAGGGTTCATATGTAATTTCCACACAGAAACCATCATCGCAAATGGCACTAACCAATGTTGCTGTTGACAGACCCTCCAGAGGAAAATGATTGAACAGGATTTGAGCCTGCTGCATTTCTCTCGGAAGTGGCAGATGATCCCAGGCAGGTTGAAGGACTTATTTGCTCAGGCTTCCCTTTCCTAGACTTTGTAGGCTGATGCATTTACACCAACAAAATGGCTGCAATGATTCAGTCAGTCTTATTTTGTCTTAGGTCTCCAGGCTGCTGATCACTTGATTGATAACTGCTGTTATAGAAATGTGTTCTTTGCTTTATTGTTTTGTGGCTGTGACCCCCAGTGTGAGACTGAATCTTTTCTACCTGAACTAGGACATGGTTTGAAACTGATTTTTTTACCTCCTAGCTGGAGAGGAGCTAGATGACTGCAGTGACTGCATGAGTTGCGGATCTAAGTAAGAAGGTAGCATTATGGACCGGAGTAAAAACAAGACATATGTGAATTTAGGACAGCATATCCTTTGCTTGCGATACTGTCACAGAAAGGCTGCTTTCCACTACGTACTCAGATCCTCAGATTTGAGAGATTGCTTAGAACTACCGCTGTGCTAGAGCTGACCTGGTATACCACTCCATATTTCACAATTATTATTGTTTTCAATTAATTTTAGTACTTGGATCAATTTTACATCAACTGTAATGAAACTGAACATTTCCATTTACGCCATAGATTCTGGCAACTTCCTTTCTGTCATCTCTCTTGTCAATACATGATGTATTTACGTTCATTAAATTGTTAGTTTTTATTGGATCATTTCCATTTTCAGCAGTACCGCTTTTGTTCTTAAAGAGATGGTAACAGCTCTGTCTTTTGTTTCTCCTTCTACCTTAGCCTGGACAACCATTTTTAGCTTTGCTAATGTGTGAGCTCTGTTTCAATTTTCTTTTGAAGGCCTCAGTGTCTCCATTCACTTGAGGACAGTACTCTGATGATCCTTTGTGAATGATATTTCTTTCTTTTACAGATCTTCAGGTTTTAAGATTAATTACATCTGTTTTCTTGTTTCTTTCTCTGCTGAAAACAGTAGGCAGGAACATAATTACAACAGGAAAATGACTTGCAAGGTAAATGTATTTTTACATTTAGTGAAGTAATTTGTCAAGGTAACAGTGCAGCAACAGTCAAGCGGAGCATGGCAGAATCATCCTTGAACGTTCCTTGCAGGCTTTTCTGTGCTGAATGGAGAGGAGGGCCTGCCAGTGATACCGGTGCACTACTGTCTGGTGTGACTGGAGGCTGCCAGAAGCTTGTGTAGCAACCTCCACCCAAACACCCTGGTCCTGATCTCAAGCATGGGTTTGGTGGCTGTTGTTTTTGTTCTACCAAACCTTTATGTGTGTCCCAAGTGAGCCTTCTAACTGTTGCTTGCAGGTGCTCTGAAATAGTGACTGCCCTGCAAGGAAAGCTTGGTTTGTAGTTTAAAGAAAGCTGGTAAATCTGAATCAATGCATCTGAGGCTATTTGACTATCTGGTTACAAATTCAAATAGTCTTATTGAAATGGGCGAGGTAAGCAAGATGGTTTGAATTTTTTATTTTATTTTTTAATTTTGTATCTCAAGAGAATATACTTGCAAGAAGGAAATTATTTCTATATCTGAGAATTAGACAAAGAGATGAAACTACAGGATAAGCTGGCAGCCTGTTCCCACCCAGGTCAGCACCAGATGTGCAGGAAATGCTGTCGTAACACTGAATCCACAGTGTAGCAATAGCCATGCAAGACCTTACCAGAGAGAAAAGTGATTTTATGTAAAATAAAAGCTGAAGCAGAACAACTTTCATAGCTACCAGTCACAGCTTTACGTTTATCAGCACCAGAGGCATGTGTCCTTGAAGCGGATCCTGTTACCAAGTGCCCAGGCTGCAGTGTTCAAACCGTCCCACCAACAGCCAGGCACTGGGTGGCTTGTGCCCAGAGGTCAGGCCCAGGATCTGCAGAGGACAGAGGACAAAAGACACCAGCTGACCGGTCCTTCTCATGTCTTTGGGGTTTTTCTTAGATTGGGGACTATGTGCAGGCTTTGGATATACTTTTTTGTACAGTGTTGGAGCTGACAGTGATGTTTGCACTCATTTCAAGGATATTCTTTTGAGATAGAAGAAAATACATCTTGAGACGCAAGAGAATATATCCAGAGAGACACTTAAACTGCTGGTTTGAAAAACCTGCCGTACCATCTTGCAGAGCCTGATATTTATTTTATCTGCTATGTGTTGTTCTGCTGCAGTGATAACTGCTTTTTTTCCAGCCTCCCAGAACGTTCAGCAGTACGCAACCTGTTATCCTGAAGAGACGGCTCTGCTTGTTAGTCTGTGCTGAGAGATTCTACCAGACAAGATAAACCTGAGGCAGTATCAGGAAGCTGCTAACCTCATGTCTGCTGCTGGATACAATATGAGAAGTGAGGCCAGAACTCACCCAATTCAAGAAAATGAAGGCAGCAATCTTCAAGACCTGGAACAAGCAGCTCACTTCCAGTGTGGCACACCAGACATGGTATCATGGATCACTTCAGTAGATCTCCAGATGGGAGCACACCACCTCCTCTTTGTTTCAGCTTCTGCCCTCTGAATCCTGGGATCAACCTATTTTGACCAGGGGTCACATTACGTTAGATTTTAATGTATAGTCTTATAAATCATAGAGTTATATATTATTTATGAATTATATCTAAAGTCAGATTACATACAGGCAAGCAAATACCAAAATTCAGGTTAGTCTGAGGTCAGTAAGTGACAAACATCTATGAATATAGATGGCACAAAAAATGCTAAGTTACTACCTGGCCAGAGATAACTGGAGTTGTCCTCCCTCATACAATACGGAGGATCTTGAACAGCCTGGTGAACTGAATCTAGTGAGTAACTGGGACTGTCTCCATCTCCACAAAATAGTTTCTGCTACTTCATTACTTACTTCATGGTTACACTAACTGCTGTGATATGCTGTGACACAACAGCCGGCCTTTCTACAGGGCTTATGCCCAACCATTTTTTTTAGCAGTATCCTGACAGAAGTGCAAATAACATGTGTTTCTAGACTGAAAGGTAGCAATCAGCTAGTCCTATTTTTCTGACACTCCACCTCTTTTCTCTGTGAGAAATAAATCACACTTGGCTTCCAGATTTAATTAGGATACTAAGTTCTCTAATGCATTGAGTGAGCTTCCTGGGGTGAAGGGCTGTAGCCCCTCCATAAACAAGAGTGGTGCATGGTACCACCTTGTGTAATGATGCACTGACAGTGCGACTGCAAAGTTCTTTTAGGTAGAGCTGAACCTACTTTGGTAGTATACATAAAAAGATAACTACACACAGCTGTGGGGTTTTTTTTAGTTCAAGAATGAATAGTGGTGACCTGTTCAGGTGGCTCAGCCCTATGATGCCCAGCTTTCCCTGAGCTTTGAAATATTGCTTTGTTTGGCCATAACTTGAAGACATCGTTTCTTAATGGATGATTGCTTCCGACAACAGCATATGAAGTATTTTTTGTGTGTTTATATTTTAGAAGTAAAAAGTATTCCTGCTGGGTTCATGGGATAAATAAGAGTATAATTTTCCTCTAAATGAGGCTGTTGAGTTTTACAAACTTCCTTTCGTTTGGAAAGATGTTAGCAAGAAGGGTTTTGTGCAATGATCAGAAGATGAAAGAAAGAAATAAGCAGTACATCACAATTTTGGTTCACTGGTGAATGATTGATTCTTCAAGGAATTCTTTTTTAAGGTAGACAGAATGTATAAAATATATATCAGCACCACCGACATAAAAGAAAGTCTAAAAGATACCAAAGGGAAAAATATGTTCCTTATTTGTCTTACTATTTTATTAATGTTTTAGGGATGTATATGTTAGCAGTGTAGTACATTTGTACTTTTTTCTAGGTAGCAGACCTCACTGCATTTTGATAATTCTTTGATGTTTTTGTCAAAAAGATGAAATTGTTGGGGCTATGGTGCTTTATCCTTCTGACTGTTTTCCCAGTTACAAAAAAATCACTAAATGGAAAAAACCTCACTTTTCTTGGTATTTTTGTTCTCTCTAGACTTTCTTACCATCAAAACAAGAATAAAAGCAAACCACTGTCTAAATGTCTATGCAAAATATGATTAAGTAATCACTAGTAAAAGTTTTCATTAATTATCTTCTTTTATATGCCATCTCAGATTCAGCAGATCTCTTGTCACAAAACGTCACTTATGCATTTTAAACTTTTTAGTTTAAGTTTACACTTAACGCAGTGTAAACTTTGTCTGAACGACTAGCTTCACTTCAAAGATGTTGCTGTTTTGAAAGTACAATAATGACAAAGAAACAATAATATCAAAAGGCATCTGTAACAAGAGGTCCAAGAAAGTATTTTATGAAATTTGTGCATTCCAGCTCCTTGTATATCTTGTACTGTAAATAGACTATCAACAGAGTGTCAGGGCTGCATCTTGCCATGTTTGTTTTAATTATTTTAATTGTTTAATTCCCTTAATGTTTTCATGAATAGATTGCCTACTTCTCTAAGCTTTAATTATTTTCTTCATTTTATAAAATAATCCTCTGAAATCTGAGACAAAGTTAATTAGCTCGTACTGAATGGGATGTCTTAACCTCTGCAGAATATACTGACACATAATTAAAGATGAGTTACTCTGAATGCAAAGGCAAGTCAAATTGGAGGGGCTTATTTGTCATTTCAAGTCTTCTTTTGCTTTTATATTACAGATACCATGTCTGAATTTGGTGTTTGTGAGAGGAACTGCTGTATTGTTTAGACCAGTGTGGCTCTAGCAAGTCAGTCCAAGCGCCATTCACAATAAATTAGCATCTCACAGCTTCATCACAGAGCAGAGATACCAGGCATGGATATCTGCTGGCTGCAGAAGAAGGCTTTTTTCTCACTTGCAGGTCCCCAGGGTCACTCATATCAGGAGTGTCCTGGTGGTTCGTGGGCTTCATTGTCTCCTAGGGAGCAGCACTGTGCAACACCCTCTTCGTTTTACTCCCCGGCATCTGACACATCCGGTGTCCATGTGTAGAGAAGTACTGATATTACCATGTTATAATAATTTTTGACCTTAAATAGAAAAAAATTTAGCATCTTCTGTTGCTTTCATTTAATACTTAAACTGGATATACTTCTAGATATTAAATATTGACACAAGTATTATCTATGTTTGGAAACTGCAGCATGTTTTGGGTTAGCAAATGTATTTTGTTTGGACTTTAGTCTTTTCTACTGTTTTGGTTTTTTGGGTTGTATTTACGTAACAGTGTCCAACTCTCTGACGAACAATCATACATTTAAGAAGAATCCAAGATTTTTGTTAGCTTCCAAGAAAATATGGGCTCATTATACTGTTCTACACTGGCAAACTAGTTTGTTTTAATCTGATTGTTCCATTCACACGTTAACACCTTGGCCATCACAATGTTGTAATTCTTGACAGGATTTCTTATGAGTAAGGATCTCCTCCATTTCAGTTACTTGTGAGATATAGACAAGTGTACTTACAAGACTGAGACAAACAAATAGCTTCAAAATAATTTAGGACAGTGACACAGGATATGAGTCACATTTCCAATGGACACAACACATCTACCCCAAAATACACTACAGGACAGTCTGACCACTGCTTTTATGAGAAATTCTTCTGAATGAATAAAGGCTGTCCCAGATAGCAAACAATATTCTGTCTTTATATTATTCACCCTGTTCTGATTAAGAAAGAATAATCTTTCTTTCCTTGTGTCTGTTTATATTTTGGTGTTGTGGTCACCTTAAAGTGAACACATTCATGTTCATTTTTTGTGGTGTAATGAATTAGTTCACAGGGATCAATAGTAATAAATTCCGTTAGAAACATCACAGACATTAAAAGAGATTAATTTAATTTAAATTTTTTTTTTATATCTCAATCAGCATTATTTTATTGTACAACAACATTCAAAGGAATCTTTGCAAATAATGAAGAATTTTCATTCTGTAATTTCTTTGTGATATAAAGGAAGACATAGTGTTGTACAGGGTCAGTTCCACTGCCCAGGAATGATTACAGTAATTAATTTTCTTCAGGTGGACAATAAAAAAATTATCTGATTTCCTCATGTTTGCCTCCTCTCAGCAGTTGTCAGTAATACTTGCTGTTACTGAGGAAAGTGGAAGGTGTAACACTGGTTTTATGGATGAACTCCAATTCAGAAGAGCAGGCAACAATTTTAGATGTTAGAATTGAGGCCCATGGAAAAGTAATTGCATCTGAATAAGTGAAAAATTGTAAGACTGCTTTCAGGGAAGGTAAAAGTGGGAAAGAGCTGCGGATTACCCACACTACCCTTATGTTAAATTATAACACCTCTCTCATTTAAGAAGTTAAATTAGTTTATTTCTGCTTAACTTGTGCTTTGCTAATCTTAGGAAGGAAGACTAGGACCAGTGTGAAGATGACTGGAGTCAATTGATATAATTGTTTAATGGTATAATGACTCTCATCTCACATTTCTCCCCTCCCCACACATGTGTTGTCCTTCCCTTTCCTTTCCTTCCCTCAATGCCTTCCCTCCAGCCCTGGCTACAGATCTGCCTATTCTGGCAAGTATAAAATTCCCCCATGAGTCAATTCAACTCTGTAAAACCTCAGGAAACTGCCCAATTTTTCTGCTGGCTTATTCAATGCTTCAGGGCTGAACATGTGCCAGAGCTGGCACAAGATACATATCAAGAGTGTATGGCCAGAGGAAAGAAAACAAGACAAAAACTGAGGAAATGGTCCTTCCTTACTTTGGCAGCTCTGAACTATTAATTTTCATCATTGCATCTTCCAGCCTCAAGCCTTCAGAGAATTTCTAGATTTGCTGGGAAAACGCTGTGAGGGGAAAAGTTCCTCCAGTGAACAGCAGACGTGAGTGCTAGCTGCCCAGCTGCATTGGGGAGAAGGAGGTCGGCATGGTTAAATCCTGCACTCTTCATTGACCTCAAACCCAAAAGACTTCCACAGTGAGAATTCGTTCAGGTTATGCTGGATGATTAAAAACATAAAGGCGAGATTGTAGAAGCAAAACCAGAAAGTTTGAGATGGAGAATAAGAAAAAACTTGGAAGGAATGCCAGGTGTAGGAAAAAGCATCAGTAAGGGTAAAATCAATAACAGGAAGAGGCAGCAAAGAGCTGTTCTGCTGTCCAGCAAATTGAGCAAGTTTTTGACAGATAACACTGAGGAGGCTAAAATGTTCAACTGCTTTTTACATCTGTCCTCTTTAAGAAGGTTAGCTGCAGCACAGCAGGCACTGATAACCAGTAAAAGAGGTAAGAGCTCACCCTCTAGTAATGAAGAGATGTGTTTGCACATTGGCTGGGCTTGATGAAAAACTGAAATGCTTAAAGAACAGATCAATAAAGTCTCAGGCCTGTTTATGCTTGTCTTTGAGAGCTTATGGAGTACCGGGAGCATACTGCACTGTTAGAAAAGGTAAGAAAAGGCCTGTCTTTGAAAGGAAAAAAGGAGAACCTGTGAGTTGTTGAACTACAGGCTTAGCTTCAGCTCCTGAAAAAATCCTGAAACAAATACACTGCTTATTTGCAGTCAGATAAAATTTAAAAGGAAAATGAGCAACAGCCAACACAGCTTTTTCTCTAAAACAAACTGTGTCAAACCAACCTAATTTCCTACTTTGACAGAGTAAAAATATTTGATGTCAAAGGGGAAATAACAAATGTCAATTATTTTAATGTCTTTAATGCTTCTCTTATTCTCATTATGAATCTCTTTCTCTGCAGGCCTTTAAGAAAGGGCTGAACTGCTCCCAGTCAGAGCTGACGTAAGTATAGTTGATCCTGTCCGCAGGCCAGGGGTTAGTTGGAGAAGTTAGGGTTGGTGAAATCCAGATTCTCTGCATCTGTGATAAGTTAAAAAGTAGATTCAATGACATTTTCACTCTTCATAAAAAATTAGAAACAATGTAAATACTTAAGACTTAAATGAAGATTAGCTTGAATACAATTGATGTGATAGCAAGGTAGCTTATGCTACTCAAATGCACAGTACTCTGAGCAGCATTTCCCATTAAGTGTAATGAAATGTTGTCAACTAGGACCCTCTTAAAAAGGATCTACCATTTGCCACAGGATTTGCTTTGTTTTACTGCACAAGCCTGAGGCTCAATCGGCTCAATCCAAACAACAGTAACCTGATGAGTGCGAAAAGCTTTTTCTCTTTCTCCAAATATATGTCTAAGAAATACAAATATGAAGTGTCCCACCATGTGTGCATGTGATGTCAGC
Organism: Pterocles orientalis; assembly: GCA_011057875.1. NCBI lineage: Eukaryota > Metazoa > Chordata > Aves > Pterocliformes > Pteroclidae > Pterocles > Pterocles orientalis. The sequence goes on along the minus strand of WKFP01014354.1, from coordinate 924,314 downwards.
TCTCCTGAATGCTTAGGGATTGAGATAGGAAACATAAAACAATGCCATATGTAAACCCGCACTCTCCCAAACAAGATGTGTCATCCTGTAGCCTGACTATTTTGACAAAGCTGCCTTGCCAAGATAGGGAAGAGAACAAATAAGTAGCCCTTGCATGGAGAGGTGTATTATGCTAGTGGTGGTGGGCAGATAGGCTGACCAAGAGCAGCCTGGAGCCTGAAATTTGTCATTACCTAATCAGCAGGGCAGGTAAACCACTATGTAAATAGACCTCTTTGTGTTAAATTTATTTTCTGAGTGCTGTGGGCCTTGGAAAATAAAAAAACCAACAAACCCCACTTTGTTTTAAAGACACCATTTTGTAATCATTGCTCTGTACTCTCCATAGGCTGCTCAAGAAGCAGTTTACAAACATGAAGCAGTAAAGGTTAGAAATGTCAGGGAAAGTAATTTCAATCTCCTGCTGGGAAGTGATTGTATCAAGAGATGTCTTTTCCTTAGGAGGTGAAGACACACATCTGCTGTGTGGAAGGGGCACACTGAAACTGACCGTTCACTCTGAGAAATGCTTGCCCCAAAGTTCACCCTGAACACTCACCCACTGGGTAGGGAACACTGTGGCATGCTGTGGCACACTGCAGCCCTCTGCTCACATGCACATATTTTTCCCTGAAGAAAAACCTAGACGAACCAGGCAATGAAGTGCTACTATGTCTCCTTCATGGACTGCACAGGCCAGGGACACAGGGAACACTCCCTGCCCTGACAGACCAGAAAAGTCTTGAAGAGACAGTTTAGTAAAGCTGTGTAATGGTTACCCAGAGTGTCTCTTTCTGTAGCTTCTGAGAACTCTTGGTCCAGCAGCCCTACTGTGAGCCTTCACCTATAGTAAAGCATCTCAAAGTGTCTCTCTTTCTGTCATCACTACCAGCCTGAACTATTATCACTTGCACTAGCCTTATTTTTATTTTTATTTTTATTTTTATTTTTATTTTTATTTTTATTTTTATTTTTATTTTTATTTTTCCTTTTGGATGCCACACCTTTTCATCTTACTTCTTTCCAAATGTTATGGCAGATACAGTCCTCCTTGATAATTAAAACTCTTCTAAAGGCTGAGCCTCAAACTTCCCAGTGAATGAATGTTTTGTCTCCAAGAATCAGCTGTAACACAGTGGCCTGGCACTTTTCTCTCTGATGAAATTCATGTCTTTCTCTGAAGTGATTAAATCTTGCTGTGACAAGAACAATAATGATAAGATTACTGGAACTCTATATGATCATTAGTTAGTTTGGTATTTGTTGACAAAAAATTCCTGAAGAATCATGAGAAGCATTTAATAAAGCTTCTAATGATGCCTGCAGGTTTTTGAGGACTTTCTTTATGCCACTAGTATAAACAAGTCAATGTAATAGCGTACCAATCATCGTTTTAATCTCCAGAATGCTTTTAATTTTTAGCATTAAAAATTAAATGGAATATGGACACTCAGTAAAGCAATGAATGTCTTGGAAGTCCAGAGTCTGTGAAGTCTACCTTCATCTCCAGGGTAATGCAAATTACTTGCACGCATGGAAGCTGAAAAGAGAACAAGTGTTCATAAAAAGGCAGATTGCTGCTGGGTTGCCTTTTGCCACTTAGCTCACGGAAATGTGAAATGTTCAATAGAACCAGTTCTTTTACAGGACACCCACCACATTGGGCACTTCCAAAGCTGACAATTACTTTCTCAAAATTTAGCCTGCACTTTTAGAAATACTTGTATTTTTACTTTTGGCTATATTCAGTGCCTAACGGGTATGACGCAGGAAAGAATATTTAGAACTCTGTGTTCCTTATACCTAGAGAGAGAGATAGGCACTTTCCTTTGTCTCATTTCTTGGGCAGAGAGTGCGCAAGGACAGCAGCTTTATCAGATGGGACTACATTGAGACTATCTGTGTATCCGTGACAGTCACTTTGCTATATTAAATTTTTTTAAAATCTGTTCTTGGCACACAATTAAGCCCATTGCCAAATAGTACATCCAGCAAGTTTGTTTGGTGTAAACATTTCCTAAGACCCTATTTAACAGTGACCACAGAAGCTTTCAGCATACAGCTGTGCAGGACCTGTGGGTCCAAGCGTCATTCCAGGTGTACGCCCTGAGATTTCTGATGGCACTACAGATGAGGAGAAGTCCCTTGTCAAACAATTACAGTCTTAACATCATATGCAGAATATCCTTCTGAGTTTGAACGAGTGGAAGGAAGTGTGAAAGGAAGGAGCCAGAGGAGAGTGCAAAGGTGTGGAGGATGTGACCCTCCCACAGCTTCAATACCTATGCCACCGTCAGTAGCACTGATATCAATGACAGTGACTATGCATCAGAACACGTACTTCTGCTTCTTTCCTCTCATGTTCCTGCTTCTTAAATTGGTGGGCTGGTTGCTGGGCAGAGGAAAGAGAACCAGCACCTCAGCCAGGGCAGCGGCAGGCAGAACTCTGGTCTGAGCTGTCTTGTCTGTTGCGTGGCTGACCAGGAGCTCATTTGGTGATGCTGTCTTCAGCAGTCCTTGCACTCTAATTTTATTAATTTTGTTAAATGAGGCAGATATACATACAAGCCTAAAGAAGTTAAAGGTGTCTCTGCCATTGCACCCCAGATAAGAGCAGCAACAGTCTTTGTATAGAAGGATGACGAATTTCCAAGTTAACATACTCCAAACAAAGCTGTGGACAAAACTGCAGAAAGAGTAAGTCCAGGTCAGGTCTGAACAGCCAAAATGTTCCCCCTAGACACTGCGGAGAGCAGATTAGACAAAGAGGGACTTGTGAAAGAGAGACTGGTTTTGGGGCAACTGGTGTTTGGCATTCATAGGGTTGGTAGTCTCACTAAATCTGAAGTTAACTAAAGAAAAGTTCACCACAGATGGAAGCAACAGACAATGTGGCAGTGAATGAGACATCATTGTGAATGTGAAGACAATAAAATAGTGGGGAGAGAGACAGGGAGAGAACAGAAGAGAGCGCTCTGTGGTGTGGACATTTCTAGTCATTGGTGCATTGGTAAAGGGAGAATCAGTGAAATTGTCTAAATAATCTGCCTGCTTTCAGGGCCACTGAAAGGGAGTTGTCCTCTTGTATCTCAGTGATCAATGCCTGCATTCTTGCTTAGGCTGCTCAAAGTCCATACAGTAAAGACGGAACCACTCCTTTTTAACGTCTCCTTCCTACACAGTTACCATGTACAGATAAGCCATATGAGGTTATTATGATGTGAAAGCTAAATATAATTGAGGTTTTATTCAACAATTTTTATTTTTCAAAAAGAGAATGCTAGTAGTGAGACAAGCAGAACATCAAGCAATTGAAGAAATGTCAAAAAAAATAGAAACAAATACACTTTTTCTGTTCTCCCTAGAGCAGGCCACTTTTCACTTTCATGAAGGTAATTAGAAAATGGAAGACAACTCAGGTGTTGTGTTTGAAGACTATGTGGAACAGGACCCAGGCCTGTTTACCATTATCAAGGCTTGACTTGATGTTGCTCTCTGTGTAGTCCAAAAGAACACTGTAACATTTTGCCTTCAAATTTCTAATGAAAAATAACAGAAGTCAGCGGAGGACACCAGCATGTTCATTGTAACATTTTAATTAGAAAATACTCCTTTTACTAACTGCAAATCAAACAGAAAAACATTGATTTACACGAATGGTGAAGGGCTTTAAAGTAATGCCTATTATTGGGGAAAAATACTGCGAAAATACAGAAATAATAAATAGCAGGAGGTGAGCTTGAAGGCTGTTTAAGCATTGACATATGTCAAAACACACACATAAGAGACACTGTCCTATTAACACACACCATGGCACTGTGAATTACTGCTGGAAGATGAACATAATATTTTGCTTCTCATTTTAATGAAAAAATTAAAACCAGACTTTTGAGATTTTATAAACATATATCCTAAGATTGAATGTTAACAACGAAAATTCTGGGAAATACAAATAGGAAAAATGTTATTTTGGCAAAAGTAAAAGCAAAGCACACACAACTGGAGAAAATGCTTCATTTGTTAAATATCAGCTATAAAAGTCCAAAAAGTGAGAACACTGTACAGCAATCTAACATGCTGCTTTGGAAAAATCTCAAATGACCCATAAAACTGAGACTCTGTACTACTTACAGGAGGACCAGTACTAAGTATGTCCTCATTTTGGCATTTCTAGACAAAAGAAACACAGTATCACTTGTTTCTGATTTTCCTCTAGTCATATACTATGCCCGTGGAATAATTTTACCTGTAGCTACTGGACTAAAGTGAAAACAAAACGCAGTGCAGGGCTCTCTTTATATATATTTTATTCAGTATTTTTTTCCTATCTGTTCTGGTCCCCTGACCTCTCTGAATAATTTTTCACTGCCTGTGATTTTGCTAAACATTGAAGATGTGGATTGCAGTACAGTGACAGTTTTCACCTTTTTCTGTAAGTGAAAAGCAAAGCTATGATTTCAGTGTATGAAAGAACTTGCTACTGAAAGATGAATTACCCCTATAGTGAAAATAAATACTGGGTGGGAAGACAAATCCTGTCCCCATGGGAAGGCTCCCACCGATTTTAAAAAACTTCAAGGAGCCCAAGGATATGCCTTTTTCAGCTGAAGTTTTCACAAAAACCTAAGTCCTAAAGCTATCAGCAGAAAGGCAAAATGCTTGATCCTGCTCCACCAGTGCTGCTCATGGGAAAAAGAACACCTTAATGCTTAGGTATGGGGACTACCAAAATGGATGGTTCAGGGCAGAGAAGACTGCCCCTGGCTGCTTGCAGGAGGAGCTGAAAACAATGTGTGAGAGCAAATCCTTTTTCTTCATAGAAAATGACCACCTGGTCCCATCTAACGAAACCAGAGAGGGAGGGTCCCGAAACTCACGGACCAGAGATAACAGTCTGAGCGCCCCAAACCGAGAACTGACTGGGGTGTGGCGGGGGGGAAAGCCTTGGGAGAGTGATCCAAAGCCAGAAGACATCTGAAACCGAAGGACCCCGGAACAGAAAGAAAAAGGGACGATCTTCTGAAGGGTCCCCACTTATATACTGGGCATGATGTGTATGTTATGGAATAGATTATTTGCTATTCTGAGTTTTCAATCTTAACCTAAAAGCAAATCCTAGGCTAGCAACTGGCTGTGCCTCTTCGCTTGTCTGCCGACCTTGGCAGCAGCACAAAACATTCCTTCCTTATCAACTTTTCTGAGCACAAATCCCAAACACAGCCTCTTGCTAGCTATTATGAAGAAAGTTAACTCTGTGTCTGCTTAACCCAGGATATTGGTTTTCCAAGCTGCTAAAACATAGCAGCTGGCAGTCACATATGAGTAACACACTATCTAAATACACCTGTCGCTGTCAGAGTGTGAACTGAGGCTTGGGCAACAGCAGTGATGACTACTTTTGAAGGTGAAACAAATTGTACCCTCTTCTGATTATGTGAGCATACCTATGTTATGAAATAATTCAGCTTAAGCTTCCTAACTCCTGGGTGGGGAAGAAAGAAATTGCAGTTAGTTTAAATCTCAAAATATCTTCAAGAGCTTCCTTTTTCACTGGAAATTTCTATCAAGCTACCACCTGGCAAGTTTCTCTTTCAAAAAATATTTTCAACAAGTTTTTCAGCTCATGAAAAGGAAATTGATGGTAAGAAAGGCAGTGTAAACCGCAGCTCTGCTGAAATGAGGAAAGTAATTATGCCTAGTAAGGAGATAACGTATTAAAGCTATGGAGACAGAGATAAAGGCATCAAAAGAGCTGTTATGCTTGTACCTCACAATCTAAGCTTAGAGTAACTGTGTATGTGGAGTTATATATACTTCAGAGCAAGGAAAGCTGAAGATAGTATTTGGAAAAGTTATTGTTATTCAGATAAAGCGAGGTCTGGTTTTTAAAGTAGAAATAACATACAAGACACTAAAACAATTGGCTAAATTATCAGCAGGCATCAGTATTGTTTTCTGCTTCACAGTGTTGATGATCTGCCCTCATATTTCACTTATGAGTTAATCCGAATGAAGATATATATTTTCAATCATTTGCAGTTTCCTTTTTTTTTCTTTTTTTCTGTAGCCAAATTACCTGTAAAGACACCAATTTTTTCTTGTGTGTCTGAAGAATAAAAGCAGATGGTAAGATCTGTCACTAGGTGAGAAAGGATACAAGCAGGGATTCACAGAGCACCAGAAGAAATTAAATGGGAAGAAAAAGGGTAGCAAACCGTTGTGCTTTCAGCAGCAGCATCTCAGAGAAAGAAGTACACAGCCCTTGTTCCAAAAGCTAATGGATTTTGATTCAATTAATTTCCAGATATTGTAATGCATAGTAGTTACAGTTGTACCAACAGTGAAATGCAAGTTTTATCTGAAGAATTATGTGAAACATTAAAACCTGCTTCTTTCTGGGAGGGAGATTTTAGTAATTCTACTGATTTCTCATCATATAGTGGCTCTAATACTATCCTTTACTACAGTGTGATATTGTCACAGCAGCTGAGCTTCTCGCTAGACAAGGAAAACCAAGACCTATGATGAATAACTAGAACTTTCTGAAGGTTTGTTTCTTCTGTGGATCCACTAGTTGGCATGACTTCTGACTTGCATTTATTAATAAGAGGAAGGAAGAAGAATGAGACTTGCTGCTGGAAAAGAGAAATTCAAGTTTTTTTAAAATAATCAAGATGTTTTCCTTTTGGGGCAAACTACATTACCCTGAAAACTACATATCCTGAAAATTGTTGTGAAAATACATGGGAAAAAATGAAATCTGTCAACAGTGTGTAAGCTGGCCAGTTACATTGAGAAAGCAATGTTGTGCAAGAGAGATGTGTTCAATGGCCCTCCTCTGCCTAATCTGAGGTAGGGAGTTGTAACTCTCTATTCTGAGGTTACACAGCTAATTTCTTCTTCTGTCTCTCTGCTGTAGTGAATTTCCTCCAGTAAATTCCCTATGCCACTGTGGTGTGATCCTGACACAAGATCCCTGACTCTAGTGGGATCTGCAAAACCACATTGAAGCCTCAGTCAAGAAGCAATCAAGAAATCTGTGCCTTACCTTGCCCCGAATTGCGACCAGGGGTTCCACTACATCACGTATCCAAGCCACATTTTTGCATTATCAGGTGAATGATTCGAAGCATTTCTCGGTGCACACGTGTGTCTGCAGTATTGGAACAACAGCAGAGAGAATAGAAATGCTAATGCAAAATTGCTTTGCAATCTATTCAATTCCCTTCTCTCCTCTCAGACTCAAAACACACCATAGGTAATAATAAAAAAAGGTATGTAATGTCTGATTAGTTCCAGTTTGGTGGAAAATTGGTGCATAAGCGATGGAAAAGTAGCACTAGCTGCTGCTAAATTGCAGCATGGTTTTACAAAATTCCTTTATTTTTCATTCTACCTCTTTTTCAGTCTGGAATAATTGCAATATTGTAAAGGTTACATAGTTTTTTCCAAGCCATGTGATACAGAGTGTCATGTCTATTATAAAATCATTCCAAAAGTCTGTTAAACCAAGCCAGCTGAGTTACAAGCATTAAGGAATGCACAAAGCAACAGAGCAGAGATCTGCTGGTTTGTCTTGGGCACTTGTCTAGTATGTATTACCATATTTTCAGGATAACATGTATTTTTTAAGTATATGATAAAGAGGCTATCTTGAGGTTTTGTTTTGAAGAGAAACTGCACTGAGAAAGAAGTAAGAGGTTATGTCTCAACGCTTTCCCAGATCCAGTTTCGTTTTCCTCCTGCAGAACATGTACAAAGCCAGACAATAAGCCAGATAATATTACTGCAAAGATTGCTGGGGTGATACACAGCTGTGGCCAGACCAGGCCAGAGAGTATGTTTAGAATCAGAATGGTTAGGGCTGGAAAGAACCTTAGAGATCACCTAGTTCCAACCCCCCTGCCATGGGCCGGGACACCTCCCAGCTGGTCTGTTGACACCACATAAATTGTTCAGCAGGACTTGCTGGAAACACTCAACAGCCTGAATATCTCAGCTTTTGTTCTGCTGCTCCTATCACAGCACAGCCCAGAGCTGCCTCACCCAATTGCTTGATCTCAGTTCACATCCCCATGGTAGCACAGTGAGAGAAGAGCATAGATTTAAACAAAACGTAGGAGGGCTACTTTATTATTGATTCTGAATTTCCAGATACTGATCTTTAATTACGAGATGAAGTTTGTTCAGCTTCTTTTTGCTTTTCACAGAGCGGAGGGAGGATTCTCCTCTCAGAGGGAAGCCTGAGAAATGAGAGATGCTGTGACAGTGCCAGATGAAGCTCTAACGGGTTTCGCTGTGGTTGTTGTCCTTTGGCGGACAGTATTTCTCCTGTGTTTGCTATATGCCTCAGCTGTTTAGGCACTTTTGTTCAGCATTTAGATTGGTGTGGATAATGTGGTTCTGAGCGTCCTTGCTAATCACATCTTACAGCATTTTCTTTACTGGTGATTCGCACTTCTAAGAACCAAGACAAACCGACAAGGCAAGTGAAATCAAGAATCGCCAATTTAAGCTTCTCCAACTTGGACATTTCAGCAACAGGAGTTTCAGGTTGCCTGCACCCCATCTCAAATGTTGGGAGAGGACTTGTTAAGAGATTTACAATAAATATTGCTAAGTCCATTCACACACCTTTGTCACAAACTCATTTTGGAGAAGGAACAGCTGATCAGGAACTGTTTATAAGGAGCTTCTGTCCAGGTGTGCTCCAGAAAGCAGATCACTCTCCTACTGTGTGGATGAGAAGGTCTGTAGCTGCTTTTCTCTACTGGCAATGAGGTGTGGTGTCACTGTTCTTTTTTCTCCTTGGATTGCATTGCCTTCCACATGTGGTCCCTCTTTACAAGCACTGCAGCTACCTCTGCCTTCCCAGAGGTGTCTCTCCACTCCAGAGCATCCCTGATAGAAAGCCAAGCATATGATTTGGGTTTTATAGTATGACCACCTCTATATGTGATGTTATTTTGCATATTCATCTTATATTGATAAAACCTTAACCTTGAGAGATTTTTCTCCTCATTTGGCCAAATTGTCAAAATGATGAATGTAAGCACTTGTAACTTTATCCCATACAGTTTATTTTTGGCATCTTTCTTGCTCCTAACTCAAAATGGGCACATAACTAACACTCTTTCGCCTTCACTCTTGTACAAATTCCATACCGCAGTCTCAGAGATGCTCTGGGTAATAAATCAATTTTTACCAGCATTTATCTGAATCACAACATAATTTTCAAGAAGCAGAAGTGAAGGTGCTTTTGAGCCAGAAGCTGTGGCTTTTTGAAGTTCCCTGAATAACTGTGGTCAGGTCATTTCTTCAACATATGGGTCAAATCTTTTTCATATGGGCATCACTGGCATCCAATGAGGTGAATATCTACTTCTGGAAAGTCAAGAAATTCTTTAATTGCAAGCAGTTGTTAATGGGCTCTTGTTTATGCCACAAAATGTACAGCTTTCTTGGCTTGTTGGTGTTTAGCATGTTGCTTGTCAAACATCTGAGAACTACAGCTGCAGTAAAAATTCCCTCTTCCTCTGTTAGCTTTACCTACTTCCAGTAATTCTTACCTTACTGAAGCAATTTATTATTTTGAAACAAGTGTAATATTCACAGAAGTTATCCTGTATATCTCACTCTCAGCACAGCATTTATATCCACAAAGAATGAAGAACCACTCACTGTAGAAAAAGATCATGTTCGAGGCCATCTAATGAAACCTGAAGGTGCACAAGTCCATGGGACCTGGTGAGATACATCTGCAGGTCCTAAGGGTGCTGGCAGACATCGTTGCTAAGACACTATCCATTATATTTGAGAAGTCATGGCAGTCTGGAGAAGTTCCTTCTGACTGGAAAAGAGAAAATATTACCCCCATTTTTAAGAAAGAAAAAAAGGAAGATCCAGTGAACTACAGACCACTCAGTTTCACCTCTGTGCCTGGCAAGATCACAGAGCAGATCCTCCTAGAGATTCTCCTGAGGCATGTGGAGAACAAGGAGGAGATTGGTGACAGCCAATATGGCTTCACCAAGGACAAATCATGCCTGGCAAATTTGGTGGCCTTCTATGATGGCGCTACAGCATTGGTGGATAAAGAAAGAGTAACTGACATCATCTACCTGGACTTGTGCAAAGCCTTTGACACTGTCCCGCGTGACATCCTTGTCTCTAAATTGGAGAGACATGGATGTGACAGAAGGACCACTCAGTGGATACAGAACTGGCTGGATGGTGGCACTCAAAGAGTTGTGTTCAACAGCTCAATGTCCAAGTGGTGACGGGTGATGAGGGGTCATAACACGTATGCACATAACGCATAATGCAGAGGTTGGTATCAGGACCGGTGTTGTTTAACATCTTTGTTGGAGACATGGACAGATGGATTGAGTGCACCCTCAGCAAGTTTGATGATGACACCAAGCTGTGTGGTGTGGTCGACACAGTGGAGGGAAGGGATGCCATCCAGAGAGACCTCAACAGGCTTGAGAGATGGGCCCATGCAAACCTCATGAAGTTCAACAAGGCCAAGTGCAAGGTCCTGCACGTGGCTTGGGGCAATCCCAAGCACAAATACAGGCTGGGTAGAGAACGGCTTGAGAGCAGCTCTGAAGAGAAGGACTTAGGGGTGCTAGTTGATGAGAAGCTTAACATGACCTAGCAATGTGCACTTGCAGCCCAGAAAGCCAGCTGCGTCCTGGTGTTGCAGTTTTACCCTGGCTGGCAACCAAACATCACAACAACCACTTGCTCACCCTCCCCCTCCTGGGGGTGGGGGAGAGAATTAAAGGGTTAAAGGGAAAAGAGACTCATGGGTTGAGGTAAGAACAGTTTAATAACTAAACTACAATAATATTGAAAAGAATAATAATAACAATGATAATAATAGTATATACAGCATACACAGTATATACAGTATACACAAATACACAAATGAATGATACACAATGATACTGCTCACCACTCAGGATACCAAGGCTCATCCCATTCCTGGCTAACAATCCTGGATCAGGGAGAATCCAGAAACCACAATCCCAGAATGCAGATAACAGCCTGGGTGTCCAAGAGACTGAGACAACCCTGAGAGAGGGTTGACCCAGAGGGAGACAACCCAGAGCAAGAGAGAGTACATCCAGACAAACTCTCATCTATATACTGGGCATGACATGCATGATGTGGAATAGACCATTGGGCACTTTGGGTCTTAATCCTAAAGGTTGAATCCTAGGCTAGTAACTGGGGCTGTGCTGCCTCCCATCTTCTCCTGCACCTGCAGACACTTGCACAGCAGAGAAGCTGAAAAGTCTTTAACTGTCCTGTCAGCAGCTATAACCATCAGTATGTTACCAGCCTTCTTCTCAGCGCAAATCCAAAACATAGCCTCTTACTAGCTGGTATGAAGGAAGTTCACTCTGGCTCAGCTGAAACCAGCACACCAAGACTGCATCACAAGAAGAGTAACCAGCAGGTCAAGGGAGGTGATTCTCCCCCTCTACTCTGCTCTCATGAGACCCCACCTGGAGACATCCAGGTCTGGAGTCCTCACCAAAAGAAGGACACGGACGTGTTGGAGTGGGTCCAGAAGAGGGCCACAAAGATGGTTAGAGGGCTGGAGCAGTTCTCATATCAGGACAGGCTGGGAGAGTTGGGGATTTTCAGCCTAGAGAAGAGAAGGCTCTGGGCAGACCTTATAGCAACCTTCCAGTACTTCAAGGGGGCTTCAGGAGAGATGAGGAGGCACTCTTTATCAGAGAGTGTAGTGGTAGGATGTCAGGTAATTGTTTTAAACTGAAAGAGGGTAGATTTTGATCAGGTATTAGGAAAAAAAAACTTACAATGAGGGTGGTGGAGCACTGGAACAGGTTACCCAGAGAAGCTGTGGATGCTCAAGGCCGGGTTGGATGAGTCTTTGAGCAACCTGGTCCAGTTGGAGGTGTTCCTGCCCATGGCATGGGCATTGGAACTCAATGATCTTTAAGGTCCCTTCTAACCCAAACTGTTCTATGTTTCTATGACTGTATGACATGCGCATGTATCGACAATCACTCAAAGAGCAACTTATTCTCCATGAGCCCCTAAGAATAACTGTAGCGGGCTCTGCAGAGCTGGTTCCAGTGCCTGTGGTCTATGCCTGACTGAAAACCAGTGGGTCCTACCAAACTGAGGGTCCTACCCTAGTGTTCAGGCAACAGAAGCAGGGAGCAAGAGGAGAAGGATGGTTGCGGCATGGCATCTGTGTGTTTCCAGCTGCTGCCATTTCCCACTGCCTCTAGAGCTGCCAGAAGTGCTCTGCAGCAGCTGTGAGCTTGTGCCTAGCAGATCAGTGGGAGGGTGAAAGAGAGGAGGTGGAAGGAAGACTTTGCCTCCTCTGTCTTGGACTGGTGGTGTCTGCACAGGATACTGCAGGCTGCTTGCAGAAATGAGCACATGCTCTTTCTTAGTTGTGCTAGTTAATTTTGTGCTAGTGAGTGCCAGTTTTGCTCACCTGTCCCTGTGGCAACCTCAGAGCAGCCTGCAACTTTCTCAGGAACAGGTGCTGGATGTCAGCCTTCCTGCACAAAAGACAGGTTTTCAATATCTAGAGTGGTTATCCAGCTTCCAGTTCACAACTGCTAGCCAGCCCACAGTACAGGCAAGCTGAGCTCGGATTTGGGCATAAAAAGCACTTTGGGAGGAATTTAAAAAAATCCTTCAATCATAGCCCAGTGATCCTTGACTTGAAGCAAATGGGAACTGTGCTGTTGGCACTCTGTGATGGAGCACACGTTTAGCCAAGCCCTGCAAAATGTCAATCTGGAGCTGCCATTGGCTGAGAAGAAGCTGTACTTGTCTGCTGTCAGGGCTGACTAAGACTGATGACAGCAGTGGTTAGGATGCCAGGCTCTAACTTGTTTTTCAAATGTATGTACAAATACTGCTGGGAATGTTATTTAGTAACTTTAAGCTGAAGAGAGTATAACTATGATGAATTAAAGCTTAAGTCATTATTGAGTCAGTTAAGTCAATATTGAAATCTGACAGTAAGCTGCATCTCTACCAGAACTGTAAAAATGTTTCTTTGGTTTATACAGTGATCTCACTTCTTAACTAAAATTTTAGACAGTAACAAAAATTCATAGAAACATCCCTAAAGGTTTTGGGTGTTTTGGTTTTTTTCAATTGAAAAAATGGCAAGGCAGTTGACCATGGTTTCTTTCCAGTACTGGAATAAAAAAGAAAGGCAAGCAGTAAATTGAAAACACAGAGTACGTAGGTCATTGCTGCTTACAGGTGAAGGAAATGAAGAGTATGGGTGTTTCACTAACAGCTTTGGTAGGAGAAACACCGACTGATCTCTATGAGCATTACTAGTGTCTGCTTTCTGAGAGTACTGTTGACAATGTGATTTCTCATTGAAACGAGTCATGAAGCTCTCCTTCTTATGCACAGTTGTAATGCTGATTTCAGTCTTTTCATGATCTTCAAGGGTCATGCCTGAACAACCAGTATGTTACCGAAGTGCTGCATAGTTGAAATATACAGACAAGCATTTTGTTTCAACTGACACCAAATTCTTCATGTTGTTTTAATGTGGTTAGAGAAGCTGGATTACTCCGTAGAAGAAACACATTTAATATTACTAAGGATAAGATTAGGTAAAACCTGGCATGTAATTTAGTCTACCATTAAAATGCGCTGAATATGAAAAATGTTGTGTGTAAGGGCAAATCACAGATGATTCTGACTTTACAGATTGATTATCAATGATTCAGTCATTATTTATGACCAATACCTTAGTTCAGTGTTACTGAGAAAAATAGTCAATTAATATTTTTGTATTCTACTTTAATATTCAAATACTATTTCTTTTTAACCAACTGTTTTGGATAAACAAAATGTTCTGATTCTACCTGTTCCCTAAACTTGAGAGTTTAAATCTACTTCAGCTGGGAAACTTTGGGGCATTTTCTAGAGCTGCGCAGGCTTGCCTTTGTAAGTGTAGCACTAATAATTTTCTTTTGAAAAGCAACTGCCCCAGCCTGCATGTCTGGCACAGGGCTTTGTACAGAAGCAAAGGCAGAGGAGAGCGAGGCTGTGTTAGTGCCGGAGAAGCACTCAGAGGTTATCTCGTTTGTGGAAGGTCACTCCATGGAGGGACCTTTGCTTTCACACTTCTCGTGTTCCTGAGGGTCTGGATGTGCCTTGTAACTTCTCAATGCCAGATTTCAGCCTTCGGGCTGTGCCATAGTGTCTACTGAACTCTTCTTGTGTTTTTTTAAGAATGGCACTGTTGAGAAAATGGGGATGTGGAATATTGCTATGTGTTACTGACTTGCATAACTCTCTGCAGTGTTCATTGTACTTATTTGGTGAACTTTTTAAAAAATGTCTTTGAGTTGGCTAAAATGATGTCTTTTTATATCTCGGGTGATGAAGCAGCTAACAAAGTGGTCTGGAAAAGCACAAGACTTGGGTCAGAAGGAGGAAATCAGTATTTCTGATACAGGGTTCTTCAACATTGAAAACTTTGTAATGATAAACAAAGTATTAATTACGCTGGGGTATATTTCTTCTTCTTGGGTTTAAGGGATATCAGTAGTGTTGTGAGTAAAGAGACTGGTGAACAATGGCTTATGTCCGTGACAGTTGCTGTGGAACACAATGGTCTTAAAATATTTTGGAGATTAAAATTTCTTAGCTGTTACCAGTTCCTTAACTCTGGAGGAAGGAAATATATTTTGTATGGAGCTCTGACTGAGCTCCATACAGGCAGCAAAGCTTTCTTGTTGCAGATCTTGGCGGGAAAAAATATGTTCTTCACAAGCCTGCAAAAGCAAGATTTTCTCTAAATATGTCTGGAGAGGGAACAGATCTCCTTAGGTAGGAATTCAGATGATTACCAAACTGGGAGCAAACTCAGGACTGCCAGGGCAGCTGGGCTTAAATGTGTTCCACAGCACTTGAGAAGCAGGAAGCACTGCAGCCATCCTTGAGCCTTCCAGAACCCAAGCTTTCTGAAGACCCACAGCATCCTGAGATGAAGGTCTCAGACATCACCAAGACAGAAGATCTGTCATGCAGCACTAGCTCAGTCCTGTGCTGGACTTCACACAGGCACAAAGGAAGATGAACATGTCTCCATTCCCACATCTCCCCCGACGTGGAAGCAGCTGCCCTAACAGGCAGGGGTGCCTAGCTGTTCCTCTGCCTCCAGAGGGGAAGGCAGGAGCATGGGGCTTGGTACCATTTTAAGGAGCTTGGGGAGCACTGGCAGTAGGCGTGCTACAGCTTGATGACTCACAAATATTCAACAACTCCTTACAAAATCATGTTACTACTCACTCCAGTCTCCAGGAATAACACCAGTGCCAGCACTGATCCCTGGGGGACAGCACTGCTGACTCATCTCTAGCCTAAAAAGTGACTGTTAAGCTTTGCTTTCTATCCTTGGCTTCTTATCCTTTAACTCGCTTTCAGTCCAATTTCCTCCAACACCATGGCAACATAGTTTCTTAGTAACTTTCGGTGCAGAAACACATTATCTCCCAGAGCACACTTTATCCATGTGCTTATAGAAACCTTCTCAGCACTCTAGTACATTATTGAGACAGGATTGCCCTTGCAGAAGACATGCAGGCTCTTTGCGAAGAGACCATGTTTCTCCATAAGCACAGTATCTTTTTTTTCTGCTCTCTTTATAATAGATTTATTGTTTAACCAGTGATATGTTTGAGGTAACTTGTGTGGTCAGTAAAATTTTACTATGGTGCATTAACTGCAGAGGCTAAGAAATGATCAGAAAATTAATATGAAAAGTAGATAAACATGCCGCTTGTATCTTGTCCTCAGGGGCAGGGTTGTTTGAAGTATTCCCTGGTAATCCTCTTTTGCTATGATTTATTGAAGTAAACAAATTGCTTTGGCTTTCCTAGTAAGAAAGGTGAGTTCTGCCCCTTGATTACTGCATGGCAAGATCTACAACCTTCTGTAGTAAATAAGTGTGAAAGCCTAAGCCAGTCAGGTTGGCACCAAGCCAGCGGCTGTGTCTGCTGCCTTCTGGACCACAATCAGTGCAAGAAGAAGCATGAAGGGCCTCTCCATACAGGCATTTAGAATCATAGAATCACAGAATGGTTTGGGTTGGAAAGGACCTTAAAGATCATCAAGTTCCAACCCCCTGCCTTGGGCAGGGACACCCTCCACTAGACCAGATTGCTCAAAGCCTCATCCAGCCTGGCCCTGAACACCTCCAGGGATGGGCCATCTGCAGCTTTCCTGGGCAACTTGTTCCAGTGTCTCACCACCCTCACAGTGAAAGATAAAGGATTTAAGATCCCTTCTTAATTCACAGACCTTTCCAAAGCCATTTCATGGACCCAGTATTAAGGTTCACCTTGGTCTTCTCTGCACAGCCTTGCAAGGATTCAGTCCCACAGCAGGCATTTTTCTTGCTGAGTCTGTCTTCATACAAGGTAGTGGAGTGGGAAACAGTAGTGAAAAAGGATGTAAAGTCGGGAATGAGGAATTGCAGACCTGCTGCTGGATTTTCTATGGTCAAGAAGTTAGTGGTGGAGTTCAAAAACCTTCCTAATTAAGAGCAAAGTTGTTGCTTAGTTTGACACTTGATAGTGGAGGTTAGGACTGAAGTAACACCATCATCACTAATTTCTCTCTGGAGCCCCCCAGGTACACCCTATCTGCACAGATCTTCCTGGATAGGATCTGCCTTCCTGGTGCAATACCGCAGTACAGGGAACAGCCAGAAACATTAAAGGTACGCCTGCTCCCAAACTAGTTTTTATATGGATCTATTAGATCTCATACGGGTCTATTAGATTTTTACTATAAGAAGCAACTTTAATGTTGTCTTAATGATATTTAAGACTTCAGCCTCTGTTCCCTCAGAGGATTTTAACAGATAACTTCTAGACACTGTCACTTTGTATGTACATTATGTGTATGTATTTTATATGTGTATACATATATACAAAGATATAAGAATATATAATGGTTTCCTAAAAATACAGGAATAAAAAAAATAGCTGTGTAGCTTCTCAGAAGACAGTAAACTTGTTTCATAAGATTGCATAGAATTAAGATAGTACAACCCTACTGGATCCGAGCCCAAATTTTCTGGAAGAAATAGCTCTTCCTCTTTCCCTTAACCCAACAGTCAGTGAAGTGAGCAGCTCTTCCTCACACTCAGACTGTGATGAGCTGTTCACTACAGTCTCACAGAAACTCAGTTTGTGCTGTGACACACTTGCTGCAGTCTGTGAGTAACCCCTCTGACACACTGTACAAGATGTGCAGTTCTTCTCTGATTATATCTATCACAAATAAACAAAAGTAGTCCTGGAAAACGAGTAGCCAAGACTTCCAGTCAGATTCTTTCTGGATAGAATGTTAAACAGTAAATGTGTCATTAGAATGAGATTTTTCTGGAGATATTTGAGTGTAATTCATTTTCAGACTATCACTGCTGTGTGCATGTGTGCCCAGACACAATGATTATATTCTTTAGGGAAAAAATCTCTGTATAGGTAGAATTCATTTTCCCACACTACTTGAATTTTTCATCCTATTGCAATTCAAGAAGATGTATTTTCACAAGTTTTTATTACTGTTTTCCTGCCTGCATCAAAGTATGGAGCTTCTTGACCTAGTCAATAGTTTATTTCATTGCTAAATTTATTGTATAGAATAGTATATAAACAGCTGACAATAAAATGAATAGCTACACATAATGAAAAATAGAATACGTTTTTTTCTTTTCAACTGCAAATTATATCCACTTAAAAGCAAAATCACAGGCTTCTTTAGCGGATTTATAAATCAAGGGAGTATTTTCCCCAGATAATTTGATAGATTCCTACTAAGATTATTTTGAAGGCTTAGAGACTTAAGATTCCCGATATCTCATTTTTGCGTGCCATCTTAGAGAAACAGCTGATCAGACAACAAACCTTAGTAGCTTCCTTCATGAAAGGAATGCAGGAGATAAAGGATATCCTTAAAAAAACAAACAAACAAACCAAAAAAACAAACAAGAAAAACCCAACACAAAACCAAAAAACCCCAACATCAAGTGCCACAAAACATTCATTTTGGTATGTATGAGCCCGAAGACTATATACACAAAATTTTTGTGGGCAGAACTGTATCTTGCCAGCATTTATTTTGTGAATGAAGCTCTCAAAACACAAACAATACATAAGCCATTGAAAATAAGTCATGGAATGAGGTTAAATTCTGCACAGTAAAGCTGGACATTGAGGAGACTATGGAAAATCTGCAAGTACTCCTAGATATTATGTCAAAGTTTCTGAAAAGTATTATACTTGTCAACTCTGTCTTGCTATTTTGGTGTTGTATTTATCTACTTCCAAAAGAAATTTAGTGAATCTTGTATTTTTTGTCATCTTCGGTCTTAGAGAATGATGACTATTGCCAAGAAGCTTTTATGTATAAAACTCAGGGATTTTATGGTTATCCTATTCAAGTCAATGAAACTTCCAAACTGAGCAACCGCCTGGCATTTTGCCTGTGCCCAATACTGCTTCATTGACAGGGTTTCCAAGGGGAAGATGTGGTCTACAGTGGTTGGGAGAGGGGAGATTTCTCTTGTCAGACATTTGCACACTTGGGACCGTCAAGTCAGGGATGCATAACAGTATAGGTACAGGCTGTGTGAACAGTCTGGTTGCATGCCTCCTGGAACAGAGATAGCAGTCTGCACAGGATATTGAGAATAGAGTTGTATAGGAGCCTTTGTTGTGGCCTATATGAGTGCTAATGAAACAGGGGAAGAATAGATAATCTCTAGTCTAAGCAGTGACAGGCTATTGAAATTAATGTGAGGATAGTCTGACATGTTCTCAACATAACCTGCGACAAGAGGGTCGTTGATGGATGGTTGAGGAAGCAGTGCGTGAAAGATGGGTTCACACTGATTATGTCTGCACAGGGGCTTGAAGTAGTGTTTGAATCTGTTTTCTAGTTTGGTAAGGCTGTTTGATGGACCATGACTGTCCTCAGTGGGAGGCCTATCCTATCATACATAACACTGATAGAAGGCAAAATCTCTTATGCAAGTCCCACTACAGTATTCGAATTCAGGACCGTTGTCATAGCCTTCCTTTCTATTCGGAAAATTATGGCACTTGTGGAGCTGCTTGGGTACTGGGGAAGACTGTCTCATGGTCTTGTGAAACAGCTAATGAGTATTTTTATCCTGGTTTCACAGAAAATCTGCTCATTACATGTGATTGCAGCCAAAGATAAACTGGTTTGGCCACTAAACCAAAATATATATAAACCCATATATATAAATATAAAATATATATATAAATATAAACCTGCTGTAGGTAGTAAACTCATTTAGTTTTCATGTCCTTAATTATCAACCTGTGAAAATGATTTGTGGATAGAGGAAATTTGTGGATAGAGGAAAAATCCTAATGCTGTGCATCCTCAGGGATCTTGGCTTCTTTAAACATGACAACACGTAGGATGTCTTCTCAGCAGTTGGTAAGAGAGAGCAAACAGAGAAGAGGAAAAGGAGAACTGAGGGAAAAAGTAATGCAGATATTTATCTCTTATAGATAACTTCAGACTGCAATTGTGTCTGGGACATAAGCATAACAGTATTTGGACTGACTTTTTAGAAGTTTGCATGCTTTGTAATCCCTCGTTGTTACCTAAGGAGAAAGGTCTTTATGCCACAGCAGTAGAAAAGAGCCTTTCCATACCATCATGTCCACCCTACATCACATAAATCTTTCAGAGATTTATTAAAAGTGAAGACTACTGATATGTATTAATGCTACAAAAACAGTGCCACCAGTTTGCTCTTCAGACAACTTACCAGCTGGAAACATTCCTGGGTTTTCCATGTCATTTCCAATACTACTACAGGTTCTATGCAAAGCAGATATTTTCTACCACTGGCATGGAGCCAGGGAAGTCTGAGAGGGCACAGTTTGGAGTTTTATTTGCTTTACAATTGAAATAGAAGCACTATATAGCAGAATGATGCAGTACAAATAGGCTCATGGTTAGACAGAATAACTCCATACTGAAAGCATTTTCCTCAGGTGTTATGTTTGCATTCAGTAAACATCAGTGATTTGAATTCTTTTGTAATATTACTCCTTTGATAATAAGGATATTAAACCAATAATGCTTTTGTGCATCCTGTTAAATACCTTCTTTTGATCATATCTTTACTTCAAAATTTGAGGTTTGCAGGGCCATATCACATAAATGACTCCCCGGTTTGTGCTCGATACAAAAAGATAAAGGACCTCAGTGTTGTGGCATTCACCTTTGTAACCTTCTAATGTGAAGCACCCAGGTATACACAATGAGCTAGCCTGTGAACACCATGTTCAGAATTACTCGTGTCATGTAAATCCAGTGATTGTTAAATGTTTACCCAACAGTCTTATCAGACATTAGATTGTCTCCTGTCTAACTCCTTTCCATCTGCTTGCCACCTTGTCTTAGAATAGTCAGATTTTAATTTTTTCATGTTGCATTGCCATTTTCCTGTCTTTTCAAACAAATGCAGAATTCATTAGTTCAGACTTTTAAAATGTTTTACATCAGTCTGCGTGTTGCAAATGTTTTACTTTGATATATCATCTAAGCATAGACACAGTTATGGTATCATCTCTGATCACAGGCCACATTTTTTCCTAAAAAAACCCTTTATGTCACAGATCTAGCAGGGTTTTCCCTGCCTGGATAAACTCCAAAGATCTGTGTTAGATCTGACATATGTAAAGGAGGCGGATCTATGAAGGCTCTAGACATCAATCCTATTTTAGCACTCACAAACACTTTCAAGAAGCAGATCCTGCCAAGACTCCCTTCCTGAAGCCTGACTTTGATGGTGGTGCCAGTCCTGCTTCTCACTGATCATTACAGTATGTATGTGCACTCTGTCAGAATTCCAGCCTGAGATAATCTGAGTTTGATGCTGAGAGAAAATACTTCTGGTGTTTCCACAGGGGTTAATGAAGACTCCATTGCTGTTAACACATAAGGCCAGACATTTATAGAATCATGGAATCATAGAATGGCTAGGGTTGGAAAGGACCTCCAGGGATGGGGCATCCACAGCTTCCCTCGGCAACCTGTTCCAGTGTCCCACCACCCTCACAGTGAAAAATTGCTCCATAATGTCTAGTCTAAATCTACCCTCTTTCAGCTTATAACCACTACCCATTGTCCTCTCACTAGACTCCCTGAAGAAGAGTGCCTCCCCACTTCTCCTGTAGGTCCCCTTCAGGTACTGGAAGGCTGCTATTAAGTCTCCTCGGAGCCTTCTTTTCTCCAGGCTGAATGAGTGTGCCTGTTGTATGCAGGTAGGCATGCCTCCCCTGTGTGATCAGATTCTTGAAGCCAAAGTTCTTCTCTTGAGCTATTAGAATGGCCACCAGCTAAACCAGCACACCCACTTCATAATCTTTCTGTTTCCTCTGTCTTCAGGGTCATGGCAAACTGTTCCTGCTCTTCCAAGAGGACTCTTCCTTGGTTTTGAATGCACACATAGTGTAGATACCTGAAAAGCTGGCTCTCCCTGAGCAGGACCCATCTTACATTTTCCAAGACTACTCCATCTAAATGGAGCTCAAAATGTAATGTCAATCTACTATTGACTCTGTGGCAACCGTCAGAATTAAAGACAAACACAAAACCAGAAGGGTAAAATTAGGCCCTATGAGGAAGATGGAGTTTGCTTATTCAGCATAGTATGAGAGCATAGTTTGCTTATTCACTTGGTACTTTGCTTATTCATTTATTAAGCATAGTTTTTTTCATTCTTGTAGTATTGGACAGACCTCCTGCTTTGTGCGTAGTCGTTTCCAAAGTCATCACACCGTGATGTTCTTACTTGGAAGTTTCCAAGTAGCATAATGAAAATAGATACATTATTGCCACTTAAATTAAAAGACGTGTCTGAAACTCTTTGACTACTTTAAAAAAAATTATGACTATTTTAATTTGGGTACCAAATAGTGGCATTTTTCCAGGTAGTGGTATGGTGATCAATGCTGAGCCACTCAGCATTGCCCTCAATGAATTTATGCACAAAAATCTGTAATTACCTTTTGTTAAAGGAAAGAGGAGGAACAAAGACTGAAAGTAGGGGAAAAGAGAAAGCAAATTCATCTTAATTTACTACAGGCCACAGACAAGCCTTTAAAATGCAGTATGTGTGAGTGAAATGATGAGTTTGTCAATAAAACCAAAACACTCATAAACTGTGGACTTGAGGTCAGTGAGACAAGGAGTAGAGAGACGCTGCAGAAGGAGGAAGCAGGCTGACAAGACAGTGGAGCTGAGGAGGCTAACGACCAGAGGTGTCTTCCCAAAGAGGGCACAGAGTGCTCTTGAGTATGAGTGTGTTCTCAATGGTTGAAAAGATTTTGGACAGGAAGCCAGCAGACAAAGTTGATGGGGAGTTGACATTCAAACATGCAGATGATGGAGATGAAATCAAAACCAGCGATTGATGTGGGCTGATGAAGGCATTAACTGCATTTTGGAGAATCCTTTACTAATCAAAGCAGCACGCATGAGGATCTGAATGAGATAAGGATAGAGATTATAAGGATTGTTCTGTGGAGATGTTGAGGACAAAGAAGTGTCAGGATTCTGGAAATGGACTTGCTGTTAGCAACACTAATGAGAATGGAATCAGTGTGGAAACACAGAAAACCAGATTGGAAAACATCCAAAACAGATGAAAGGGAGAAAATTGTATTTTGCAGTACAGTTAAGGATTTTAGAAAGAACAAAAAGGAGAGAAATGGTCAAAAGATAAAAATGGGCAACGAAAATCAGGGCTGATCTTTGAGAAACATGGAATCTGGAAATAAGAGTTTGAAAGAAATACAGGGAAATGTGAACAGTATAGTAGAAGAGCAAGGAAGAGGGTAGATCACCTGGGAGACAGGTCAATGCTGGGCAGCAAGGTAAGAAGTACAAAAAAGAGAAACAATTTGGTAGTCCTCAGAAAGACTAATCTACAGGAGTGTCCTCAGTATCTCTTTTCAGAATAACATTTCTTAGTCTCTTTGATTTTAACCATATCTGTAAATTAAAGTATGTCTGAAACCAATCTCCAGCCCTGGCCACATGCTGTAGAGAGCCCATGTCCACATTATTAAATCCTTTTGCCTGCCAGAGAAGACTAAGTCTGTGCAAATTGTCTGTAGCTCCTCCTAATCCTTGGACAGTGGCTTGGGAGTTGTTTGGGAAGATGTTATTAGGTACAGATTAAGTGTGTGTCAGGGACACTCTAGTAGTTTGAAAGTTTGAATAACAGAGTTCCAAAATTTTTAAAGTTTTATGAAGATGCTTGTATACATATCCAAATTTATTCTGGACAGTCCAGAGTTCATTGCTGAAGATGGCCATACATGTCCAATTGAGTAAACTCTATAGTAAATGAGTGAAAATGTAGGCTCAAGTTGCTGAGAAGGCACAGCAGAATTCAGCATGGGTGCTGACCAGTTCTATATTTTAATGTTCACCGTTTTAGACTAGCAGGATATGGGCGTAAACATATCTTTCCTTTGGTGCATATTTTCATCAAATGGATTCCGAGTGTCTCACTAAATTATTAAGCTTACAGTCTTTATGGGGACTGAGGCAGTAAGTTTAATGTAAAATTAATCTACCAGTTAAAGAATACCTTGCATTCATCCACTCTGGGGAAAAAAAAGAACCTGTCATCACAGTGGGCTGGAGCAGCTGTGAGTAATCAGCTGTCTCATTCCAGATACCAAGAAGATCACCACAGATCAATAGCTATTGCCCAGTGACTTTCTTTTATAAAAATCAGCACAAATAAGAGGATAAACTGGAAAGAAATTGAACGACCCTTAATTCAAATGAAATCCATTACCCAAGTGTGGTAGACTAGAAATTTAGGGGGAAGCCAGGCTTGGAACATTTCTGAGCAGAGAAGAGAGCTGCTGTGCTGTCTGAGCCAACAGAGCATGCTGCCTCCTGAGTGCACATAAGAAGCACCAGCTTCTGCAGAGGAAGCTGCAAGAGACCATGTAGAGAGGCAAAACATATCCACAATCGTTGTGAAAACAGCTTTTTATTCCACACAACCTGAAGACTATTTACTGACCAGAAGAACTAGGTATTTTTGTTTCCAACAATCTTCTTCGCGGTCCTTCTCTTCCCTACTGATTATCTTCTTTTCTACAGCTCAGGGTTCTTTTTACATGTCCAAACGACTTTGTGAGGATTTACCTCTGAGCCGTAACTTGATAATCACAGTCTCAGTGTTGTCACCATTGTCTCCAATGCAACTAGCTAGGTTGTATAATGAAAATAATTGGTCTGTATTCTTCTGCTAATAGAAGTATCCAATTACTGTGTTCTATATTGCAGAGACATTGCAGTTATGTGAGAGAATTCAGAGAAGGGCTTTGCTTTTTTTTTTTTTTTGAAATATTAATGAATCCAAAAAGGTACAATTTTACCAGATATATTTTCTGTAAATAGGAAAATTAAACAGAAGGTGCTATTTCACATTCATTACATCCCTTAGGAAAACAGTCGACCAATGCAGCAGCATAAACAGATAAGCAGATAAGCAGGTAAGCAGAATGCTTGATGCGAACAAAGACTTCTAGAAACGTCTTGCTTTCCATCATCTGGATTAGGATGAATGGTTATCTTGGCTAGACTTTTCCACATATGGATACTTCTGTTACAGCATGTACTCTTCAGTTATTATTGCTTATTTTGAGATGATGGGCTTGATTATTTAACATATAGAACAAACAAACAGGAAAGGGAAATAAACCAATAATTTATAGAAAAACGATAATAATTTTTACAACCACATTAAAAAAGAATCCTTATAAGTTCTTTAGGGAATTTTTGTGCCAAAAAGAAACTAAAATCATGAAGAACATTTGCCATAAGTGTCATATTGTGATTGATATAAGGACTTTGCATGCGATTTTTTGTCTATAGGGACAAAACTGCTTTTCTGTATATGTTCTCACAGTGAGAGATGCTTTTGGTATACCTGTTAGAATAGATGGATGTGGCTTGCAAACCTCAGGAATTCCTGATATAAAAATTAAAGAGGTTCTCTTCACCCATGTTTTCCTTTCCTTAGGGAATGCTGACTCAAAAGAGTCCTTTCCTCTTTGTAAACCCTCTGTTCTGGCTTTTGCCCACTCCCTTCATCCTTGGTTTCCTGCAGTGCATTTAGTTTCTGCCTGTTTGTTGAATCACTGGTGTGGCTGACCAGTGGCCGTGCTGCCTTTCTGTATGCACATTGTGTAGTTAAAAATCCCTTTAGAGAATGCCAAGTCATTTATCACTAGTGATCCAGCAGGGAGACCTAGTGTCAGAAAACGGTGGTTAGTCTTCAAGAAGCTCACAAAAATAAGGTAGGTAAACATCCTAAGAGATATTTTCCGTTTCTGCAAATTTCATTTAAAGAGTAATGGTTCAATGAAATTAAACCTTTGCCATTGGTAGCACTGTCCTAGTTGTATAGGGACACTGAAGAGTCCTCATTAGAGCTGTTGTTTTTCACTTGCAAAACTGACCTTCTGCAGATGGTGTGTCAGATCCTCCCTAGTATGCAAACTGCTGTTGCTGCTTCTGGATAGCAAATAGCACCTTTGAGCCTAATTCAAAGCCTGTTGAAACTCATGAAAAGACTTGTTTCAACAACTGTGGATTACCGTTGCAACAAAGAGTCTGAGAGTCCTATTAAGTCTACAAAAGTAAGGTGGATCCCCATAACGTACTACCAAAGCTAACCCAGCTACACAGCATTCAGATCAGCCCAATCAAAGTGACAACAGTATTAGCAAATATATTTTCAAATATTTTATCCTCTGAAAACATACAAATATAACGTCAAGAACAAAATAAATCCACACCAGTGATAGAGTTCAAAACAGACAAACTCAAACACCTGCTGAGCTATTTGCATTCATTAACATCCAAATTTCGTTGCAGTAGAGGTGGAGCATCTGCAAAACTCGCTTCGCAGAAAAGGATTAAATGCCTTGTCAGTTCCTTTCAGGTTTTCCCAATTTTGCTAAATAGTTTCCACTTTACATTATTTCCTTTTCTTTTTCTTTTCCTTTTTTTTACCCCTTTTTTATTTTTTTTACATAAAAAAAATCTAGGATAATAGGGAGAAACTCTTAGGAAACTCCAGACTAACAAGCAACAGAAATTTTCAACTAGTAAAGTAAATTTCCAGCTTTCCTTACCCGTGATTTATAATAGATAATCAGAGATCATTTGGCAGACAAAATGAGGAATAACAGTCCCTCTCTATCTACACCTTTCCTTGTGCACTCAAAGGTAAGAAACTGTTCACAACTACTTCGACCAGAATACTAACTTCCAAGAGAATATATTACTCTAAATCAGATCTTTGTCCAGAAATACAGAAATGTTATTTCTGATGTTGCTGTTATTGTTACTCACTGTAGAAGGACTAGTAAACTTTTCTTCTGATTTATTATTTGAAGAAACAATATGATGATACAACATAATCAAGAGAAATTGAACCACAGTTAATACCTCCTAATTCAATATTTCAAGGAGTTCTAAGTATGCTAGCCCTTTGCCAGGTCTCGTGGGAATTCATGCAAAATCCTGCCAGACATCATAATATATACTTGAATATCACGGTGACTTACACTGTGTAGATGCTGGGAAAGATGGAACATTCCCAATTTTTAAATTGATATTTGTATGGCCTAAACGTAATTTTTGTTAGCTATTCCAGCTTTGCTGCAGCACAAATTTCAAGGACTGTTCTTGCCATTAGTCTGTCTGATCAAGAAACATTAAAAACCACATCTCAGGTTAAGAATAGCTAGTGTTAGTTTTAGAATTGCTAGCTGAACATGACAGGATATTGGCTGACCCACAACTCAAGTTATACAGTTACTATAATAAGACAAAATATATGTTGGAGGAAACGAAAATCTCTTGATCTCTTATGTAGAAAGAAACCCCCCAGTTTCTTATTTTTGCTCTAAAACTGAAAAGCAACAGAGAGCCATGCAAGTAAAATGTTATGCTTGTTACACATTGGTATCATGAAGTCTAAATCAAGAGTCTCTTGCACTGTCTCAGCTTTCTTGGTGTTATCAAGTGTCTTGTGAAGGCTGAATTCTCTCCCTTTAAGCCTCAGCTCCTTTAGTCATGCAGTTGAACAAGAATTGTAGCTTTCAGCAAGGAAAGTTTCTAGTCTTCATATTTATAAAGAAAAAATTGAAAGTAGGAACTCTGTTCTTAGGCAGAAAGGCAAATGGAAAGATTACAGAATATGTTATTTTCTTAAATTCTTGATTTTTTAAATTGCTTTTTAGTATTTACTCTTGCTTGCTAGGTACACAGGTCTGGTAGCATCTATATCAATATTTTTTTAAGTATGACCTTCATCATACAAAGACATATGTGCGAATTATTGTTTATGTAATTAAACAATATTTACTATATTTATCTCTTTTTTCCCCCTCTGTTTTCACTCTCTTGAAGAGAATATTCAAATCACATGGAAATTTAGTTTGACTTAGTACTTGCAGGTTTTCTCTGTGCACCCTTCCTGTCTGGTACAGCTAAGCAGTGCAGAGAGGAGCTGTCTTACCTGACACTCTGCTTGCGCTGGTTGTCTACTTCTGCTCTATCATTTCAGCATACGCAGTTGGATAATTTTATGGGGAGTCCAAAAACATCATCTTCCCAGATCAAGGAGTTGCTGTGCTCTACTCTTGGCACTTGACTTACTAACCTTGGAGACAAGTAGATAAGGTCTTTGATACGCACATGCCAGAACAAACTTCACAAAGTTAGTTGTCAAGGCAAGTCCACTTCTAACCTTGAGAAACGTAGCTAATGCTTGCTTTAAGCTCAGTCACAGCATCTGAGATATGAAAGGGAGGGAACCGACTGGATGGTTTGAAGAGGAGCTTACTTTATAACTAAGGCAACAAGTTAAAACTTTGCCTGGAGGGGGGACAGTGAGACACGTATGCCATGACTAGAATGGATGAAGGTTGTAATCAGCTAGAAATTGATTTATAAACAAGATTTCTTGATGTCTCTCTTCTACCCCAAAAGAAGCCTTGGGTTCTCAGAAAAAAAGGGAGAAACATCATCAGTCAGATTTTCCAGAGCACGGATGTCTTAGCTCTGATATATAAAAGGCTTTCCAAAGAGAATCAGCCTGTTTAGAAATCAAAATAAAACAGAAAAATCCCAATCCAAAGGGGATTTCAAGTTAATATCTGATTGAGACTTCCTTGCCTAAAGCTAGAATTTTCAGGAATAGATGGCAATGTTATTATTTTAAAAGTTAGATTGTCTTCTGATTTACTAAGCAATTTTTTGTAGTATGTATTTATTGTAGTATGTGTCACCACAAACCTCCTATTGAAAACATTTCATATTGACTCTTACAAGTCTCTTTATCTCTTGCTCTCCAGTATACCACCCTGAATTTCAGTATATCACCCTGTCAAATTCAATACATTGGTATTTCACATCTTAAGTCAGGAATGTCTGATCAAAACCAAATGTATGCATATATTTTTTTTTCCAGCTAAAATTCAACTTTGTCCAGAATCAGTAAAACTGAGATCTAAAATAGGATTAAAATAAGATTATTTTTATCTTGCAGGATGGAAGAAGGCAGTCAGTCAGAACAGCTTTTTAAAAATTTTGTGTTATCCTGTTCATTTATCTCACCCCCCTACTTTTTTTTTAATAATAATCTTGTTTTAACAACAGGAGAGTGAAACCCTGAGACAAGCATCTGATCAGGTAATGTTTTACTCCACGTTAGCACTAGCATAGCTCAACTGAAAGAAACAGCAGTTGCATCAACATCAAATTAATGTGTGAGGATGAAATCATGCTGTAAGACCCTAAAGAGACCCTGTATTTTTCCAGAATTGTAGGTGTTGGGTGCAATCTCAAGCACTTGCCTGACATATCTCAACACTTTTCCCAGCGAGGACTTGACTCCTAGAGCTTGTCCTCACCTTTCCCCTTTAGCAGTCTTATTTGCACAGCTCCCAGTTCCCCAGGCTCTGGTCCCACAGACACACGTGAACTTGCATGGGACATAACCAACTGCTGTATTGTGTTTTCTCACGCAGAGGGAATCAGGAGAAAGCTTCTTTCTCAGATATGTGTGTCTGCAGAAATGTCTTGTCAGAGTTATCTTCTTACATAATGCCAGTACTCCAAAATTAATGGCATGTGGGACAGTTGGTTTTAGCAAATTTCCCAGTATGAAGTTCAGACACAGCTGAGACTTCAAGTTTTGACAATATATTAACATAGCTCCTGTATTTTTCTTGTAGAAAGATTATTTAAGTCTGAGCTTAGTGATGCAAAAATGAAAAGGAGGGAAGGCGAAAGAGAAAAATACCTTCACTGACCTCACACAGCTTTTTTTCAGTTTATAATATTTTCAGGACTCTCACTTCTTACATTGACAGTGGGTGGGAAGGAGAACAGAGAAAGAGAGGTGTCAGTTTTAGAGAATGGAAAAAATAGTCCCCAATCCAACCTATAAATTGGTTAGCCTTCAGATTTTGTATTCTGTGGTTCTTACGTAAAGTAGTTACATTGCAAATAACAAAGCAAGACCCATGTTTTTCAATGCAACCTATTGCTGTTAATTCTTGCATCTGGAGAAATTTGTGGTGGTCCAGGTACCCTTGTTAACAGACCACAGTGCAAGTACAGAAGATAAAACCTGTTTAAGTTTTGGGTAACTTTATTAGCAGAGAGAAGCATATGTGTGAACAAAAATACCCCCATTATTTCCATCTCAGGAAATCCTTTAATGCTTTAATGGATTAAACAGACTGTAAGCACTCCCTTCTGAATTTAAAAATGTCATGCTGGGAGAAATTATAATTTGGGGTATTTAAATGACTCTGAAAATATAACAAAATTTTAAATAAGGGCAGTAAGCTTACAATATTTGTACATACTAAGCTGCAGTAGATCACTGGTATTTCAAACACCTAGAAGGTGTACTGTGGCCCGATAATCAAGTTCTTAGCTCAATAATTAGTTTGCTCTTCATACTAATGCAGAGCAATGAGTAAATCTACATAGTACTTTGGTTTATTATAGGTTTGTATTTTCCAAGTGATGTTGCAAAGACCTTTCATAATTATTTAACCAAGTTAAAATATCAGTTTAATTTTGCATGGGTGTCTGTAACTTGTGTCAGCAGACCATATGGATGATTTATGAGGAAATGACAAATTATATAAAGCAGAGGAGATTTCACAAAAAGTTAACTTTGAGAGAAGTGAGGTTCCTTTTGATATTTTTTAGAATCACTAAAATAAATCAGGAAAAGCAATCTAAGTTCAGTCATGGCTGTATTTCAATGTCTTTTTCTGTGTTTTTTAATGAAAAATTGTAATTATATCTGCCAGTGAATCCATTGAACAAATAGAAGTGGTTACTGAAACAAGTCAAAGTGACTACAGATTAAAACCAACTTGACACAGGAAATCTTCATGGAATTAATCTGTGGTAAACGTCAGCTTACGAGTTACCTTGTGCTTTATGCAATTCTGTGGCTACAATAAACAGACCATTATAAGTTTACTATGTAGACTTTGGGTGAAGTATTTTTACTTCATAAGAAAAAGACAATGAAGGAACTAAAAAAGCAAACCTCCCTCTCGTAGTTTTAAAGTGCTTTTCCATGCAATCTGAAGAATCCCTGAAATAGCTTTTAGTGTATTATTACACATCTAAACTTTAGACTGTAAATCCTCTGATCGACTGAGGAACCAAAGTACAGTGGTGTAGGTTTACTGGTTTTAATGGAACATCAATTTGTACCTCCATAAACATGGCTACATTGGTTTCTCTGTATTTGTCATAGGAAGAATATCTCTCATATTTTCCAGATTACTGAACTCTGGCCTTAATAGTTGTTTGGTCTAGTGTCTGAGGAAGCGGTGACCTGCTGCTTGACAAAAAGGGTAACTGCCACAGATCCTGTTAGGATTATGGATTACTCTGTGGGAAGAGAAGACTGTTTCTTCTTTTTATGTAATATGCAGTGGTGCAAATGTTCCCTGTTTCACTGTTGGTGCAGTGAGAGAGGCTGCAGGAATGGCCCCGGAGGCTGCCAGGCAGGTGGGAGGGAAGGCTAAGTCGCACTGGTGTGGGACTGATATCCTAACAAGCAGGCAGAGCCTTGCCAAAATATTATGCCCTTCCTAGTCTATCATAGCAAAATCATTACCCAGTGCTGTAACAATGTGGGTTTAACAGAAAAACAGATAAAATAAAGCTAGTAAGCATATGAACGGGGAGAGTGAAAATCTGACTGGAAGAAGGTTAGTGGTATCAGATTCACAGAAATATAAATATCAAGGTTGTTAAAGATGTCATAACCATGGAGCATTTGAAGTTCATAAAAATCTTAGCTAAGGAAAAAGAAATGCAGGTGGGATACAGCAGATTGTTGATGGAAAAATGATCTTTGCATTCTGCATAGACAACTGAAAGAGGGAAAGACACTTTGCAGCAAAAGTCCGTGAGTAGATCCTGCACAGGAGATGCTTTTCTGAGAGACGGAGACTAGCAATTTGCTCATGACACAGAGAGATTAACCAAATATCCTAAGTTTTCACACCAAGAGAACATGAAATTAGGTGCAGCAGAGACTTTAGTGACCACACCCAGCAGATCTAGTGTCACAGAAAAACTCTGTGCAGGGATAATTGTCTAATCGTAAGTATCTTGCAGGGTTTCTGCAAGTCCTGAGACCCACACAACAGCCATATGCTCATGGTCCAGTACTACCATGGATCATGTGACTCTCCCCATGGTTTATGTCCAAAAACTGTGAAAGTAGTGTATGCTTCCATGTTCCTTGTAAGCAGTACACGAATTCATACTATCCATCAACTTGTACAGGGCAACTGAAGAGGAACAGAGGAATCTGGACCGCTTGTGTTTCAGGCACTCCTTCAATTCCTAAACAAGATTTTGATGTATGTATGGCTTGAATTCTCAGAAAAGTATATATAATGGCTCAGAACATGAAAACTTAATATGTAGATATGGTTACAGTGCATTTGGGTTTCCAAGACTGGGAAGGAAAAGCAAGTCACTGATAACAACGTAGCTAAAGTGAAATATTAATGGGCAAGAAAAAAAAAAAAAGAAAAAAAATTAAAAATTCATAAAATGTTCAACAAGAACATAAATGAATGTAAG
Source organism: Pterocles orientalis (assembly GCA_011057875.1). Taxonomy (NCBI): domain Eukaryota; kingdom Metazoa; phylum Chordata; class Aves; order Pterocliformes; family Pteroclidae; genus Pterocles; species Pterocles orientalis. The sequence continues at coordinate 892,010 of WKFP01014354.1, read as the reverse complement.
GTTGGTAGACAGACTAGGAAAATAAGGCAGGCAAACAGAAAACAAGAGAAGTTTGCAAATTATTTCAGTCACAGCTGCAATGAATCAATATGACCCAACTCTCAAACATGTTTTCTATCCTTAGGACCATATGAAAAATAAGTGAAGCACAGCACTGTTATTACAAGATATACGGACTTTCATCTGAAATATGAAACAGCTTAATAATACTGACAATAAGGAAAAGTCAGATATTTAGTATGAAGAAAGAAGTGTGAGGGAGAAGGGGGAATTCTTCACAGCTTGAGGCATTAGGAAAGTATTGAAAAGAACTTGGAAACACTGTTGCTAGTCTGGAAATGAGTATGGGAAAGAGAATCCAGTCCAGAAGAAGGAAGTATAACTATCTAGACCTAAAAACCTGCCTATGATCACATGTCACTAATCCCATGGGAATCCTTTAGTACAAACTACTTTGAGTCTACAGTGGTACCAACAAAATGGGTTTATCCCACTGTCTTTCGCCTTTACCATTTGGTTTGGCTTGGGTTTTCTTATGCTATGCATTCTTTCAAGCCCAGGTAGGACTCATCCTAAAGATTCACGTCCAGGAAGTCCCTGACATCTGAGATGGGTGCCAAGACAAACCCTGAAAATCTCTCCATTCACTTACAACAAAGCTGTTCTTTCTAGGATCTCCACCCTGGTGCCAATTTACAACCAGGAGTCTCCTCTCTGCTATCAAACAAGTTAGAAAAGTAAACCTTCTTCCTTTCTTTGATAACTGTTTCTTAAAGAAGAGTTGGTGATGAAGCAGGAATTAAATTTGCATGCTTATTAGTTATGTTTAAAGGTCTAGTGTTGTCTTATAGCTGTCTTCTTACCACAGCAGGAAGATCGATAGATTAGTTGTAATGGCCAAACACATCAGTCTTGCTATCTGTGCATCAAAAATAAGATTTATGAAAGTCCACATGATCTCAGATGTCCTTATCATTCTAAGAGTAACATTGAGACCTGTTGAAAAATTTGGTTGCATAAATCTAGGACATATAATAGTTGAGATGTAGATTGGTTGTAGGTCTGTACAGTAGAGAACATGCCTATTTATTTCTCACCACCCTGCCATCTTGGCATTAGCCTTCTCTGTTGTGCCCTTGTTCATAAACTTCAAAGATTTTGAGCTGAGCCATGATCAGATAGGAATGCTTGTATTGTTTGAAGAAATACTAATAAATGACAATAAAAAGCCTGCAAACATACTTTTAGCAGACGAAAGAATAGTATTCTCATCTAATAAATCCAAATCCACCCTACATGAAGATCTCTTTCTTTAAGGAAATGAAAGTTACTATAGCAATTTTATGACCTTTGACATTCTTGAAAACATTCTTCCAAAGCAAAAAGTCCTGCCTGTCTCTGACAAAACACTACTTAACGCCTTCTAACCATGGCGGAACTGAACCCTGTACACCTAAATGGTTTTGCAGATTTTGTCTAGCACTATGCTGTTATTTCTAGACGTATCAAACACAATAATGTTTACTTAAGTGATGGAGCTTCACAGTGCAACATTGACTGGATTATGTTCCTTCACCCAGTAAGGATGTACCACATAAAGGACTAAGAAAGCACAGAATCTGTTCTTGTGTTTCCCTAAGAGAACCCTGTCAGCCCACCTTTTACAACAGCCTATCATATTGTGAAACCACAAGCTGCATCAACAAATTTTGAGTACTGATAAGTTTATCAGTTGGCATAAGCATACTTATATTTATGTACTTACAGAATTCTATTATGGTAGATTACAACTCTATCAGGCAACCGTACAGCAACTAAAACATCCATTTCTTAATTAACATTAGTTTATTAGAGACACTTTAACTATTAGTGAATTGAACTGTGAAAAATAGGTAATTTCACATTCTGAAATTGCAGTGTTTTTACAAGTACTAACGGGGGCTTATGTTTTAATTTCAGTTTTAAGAGCATGCAATTAAAAATATCTTCGTATAGTTAATCCAAAGTGCAATATGTAGAGTACTTTATTCTTCATGTGTTTTCAATCTCAGATGTATAAAATGATAAGAACAGGGATTTTGCTTTGAGCCTGTATTTCTATTTCTATAACCTATTGATTTATGAAGCATTGCTTTATAATAATAAACATCAAAATAAAATTGACTGTGACTGGCAGCAAGTGACAGGCATTTCAAATGTTGAGAAAGAACAGAATCTAATTTTAGGTTCTATCCTTACAAGCTTTTCTTTAGCAGAGCAAATAAGTACCATGGTAGCAGTTATTTCTGACATTGTACATGCTAGGTTAATTGGACTGAAGCTGTAGAACAAAGCTATGTGCCTGATACATTAAACCAACTTAAGAAGAAAAACCATTTACCCCCCACAGCCAAAAAGCAAGATTATTTTTACGGGACTTTTCACATTTTCTTTTCTTTTCACCATGTATTTCTTCAACAAGAAGTGTCTGGTAACCATTTATGTATATGCTAAGTATTTCCTAGGTAGTATATATTTCTTTGCCTTTTCAGGTGAAGGCAGACAGTACCCTTTAAATTCAAAGTGAAAATATTTTCCAAATTGGTCATGGACAATTTTCACCTTAGCTACCTTTATGATCAGAGAAATTAAAGGAAACTTTATGTGTGACTCTGGCTGAGGACGAAGTTAACCCATTATGCTTTCAGGCACAATTAGGCTTTCTTGGACTCTTTCCTTAGGATGCACATAAAATCTTCCCAGAGGATAAATTTTTTATTTGACCCTCTGTTTCCCGTTTGCACTGAATGGTAGACTTCTGAAGTGGTTTGAATGACTTTTACTGAGAAAGTAGAAATGCAGTAGCAAACTCGTGTGGGGATAGGCACTCCTGATGCTTCTGAATACTTGGTTTGATTGTCCATATATGCATTCACTTATTTGGGGCAGAAATTAAGCACACGTGTTCAGTGAGAGCTCCAGGAGACGAAGTCTTGAGGGAGGCCAAAATACCTCCTGGTATGAAGGAAAATAAGATTAATCTATTATTGTGATTTGTGCTAAGGGTGTGGGAAAGGGTTTTAGACCTGTTTCTTCTGTCACTCTCACTGTAGATGGCAGAGCTGATAGTTCTTGCCCCTCCTTGCAAGTACCTGCAGGTCTGAGATCTTGGGAGTGACGCCTGCAGTGAGCAAAGTTCCACTCACCTTCCTGCGAGTTACACCATGAGCACTTTCAGACCGTCCTCATTGTGTTCAGCTTCTTAGTTTATTTGAACTGTTGCTGGGATATATGTCCGTTTTGAGAAACTGAGCCACAATGGACTATGATTTTCTATTTTTAAATTAGGAATACAAACAAATTTGACTAATGTCTTTTAGCTTTACTCCTACTAGCCAGCTTTGCGTGCTTCTTTTCAGTCCTTTCATAACCTTAGACTTTATGTTGACACATTGAAACACTTTCTTTTGTAGCACTAATTGTAAAACAGTATGCTCAATCAAAGAGACTCTTTTCAGAGCATTCTGAATAATACTAAAGCTTGGTAAAGAAGAATAATTCAAACTATTCAATTGAAAAGCTTGTTAATGTTGAGCTTTCAGTGTTTCTGCAATAATATTACATTCTAAGAAGACAAATTATTTTAGAGGTGAAGGTCTACAACTTCAAAAGAGCCATCAATAGAATTAGGTGTTGAACTCCTTTGAAGCTGCTTTCAAATTTCCAGCTTAATTTTGTTTACTCCCATGGACTTAGTCATCTGAGTACAAGATGAATGTAAAAAAAGGAGGACTCACCCTTTCCAAAATGTGTATTCATGGCCTTAGAAAATCTGGAAGGAGTTCAGAGGGTTTTATCATCCCTTTCATCCTTGGGTGCTCCTTTTCTCCACAGAGGTTTTAATAGGTCACGGCTTAATGGCTGTTTCCTGAAAATCCAAAGGCATGGAGGACAGAGATGAAAAATGTGGGGTCTCTATTCCTCCATTTTTAATGACATGTTTTTGTTAGATCAGAGACAGAGAGAAAGAGAGGCATGGTCTTGCCTCCTACTCAGAATATGGAGTGATGTTGCACAAAAAAATCCATGCAAGGAAAAGTGTTCAGGAGTTTTCTGGATGTGGACAATACAGTAAGCGACTGAAAAATACTTGAAAATATAAACACCAGAAGCTGTGTCCCTCATTCCTGAAGGAGAATCTTCTACCACAAAAATTCATCCTTGCGTTAAGGTGCCATGAAAATTTCAGGCACGATCCCTTAGATATTTTATATTTTAAAATCTCAATTGTTTTTTTATTGTTTTAGAAGATCAAGCTGAGTCCACTGTCAACAGATGGAATGCCTTATTAAGTGCCTATGAAGGTCGTCCCAAATGGATATTCTGAAAAGCAAGAGAACTTCCAGAAGCCTCTGAGACGCACAGAAGAATGTTGTGCACAGCATGTAGCTGTGGACCCAGGTAGTAAACTGCCAATGCTGATTTATTTTTTGATAAACATTTTAATATAAGGCAAAAAAGGCTCTTAGCATCCAGCCAACAATGGCTTACATCTGTAACTCCCAGCGAAATCCCAGATCCTAGTTACAATGGGTAGAAAAATACAATGTCACTATTCATTACAGAAGGTAGCTTTTTGTTCAGCTACCCCTTAGGCTAATTGGGCAGTCAGAATAGATATTTTTCTGGGTTCTGAAGCAACATCAGAAGCTAAGATTTTACAATACTGATATGGTAGCAAGTAATTTCACCATTTGGATATTTGCCTATACATGAATCTAGATTTCAAAAAAAAAAAAAAAGGGGGGGGGGAAACGAATTTTAAGTACTTGAGCAAAAGCCAACAGATTCCATTTTATTTCTTAATGGAAGCAGTCAACTAGGGTTTAATGGGCTTGAACAGTAGAATAGGTCAGTTAACTAGAGACAGGAGGTAAGAGAACTCATCCTGCTTATAGAATTTGTCTGCCCCTAGCCATTGTAATGGCCCAAAAAAACCTTCAGTTGCAGGAAAAAGCTATTAATTACAAGAGTATAGAAGCATATTGAGCAATTGACTCTGTTTAAGTCACCTTCTCTTAAAATAGACTGAGATTACAGACATCTTTATGTGCCACATTAAGGAAATGCAGTATATAGTACATTAAAATCAGCACTGTGATAATATTGAAAAAGTGAGAAGGCAGGGATACTGAATGACTATCGACTCTACTAAAATCGCTCCACAACAGAAGTGCATCTCATGCTTTGAGTATCTGTATCTCGTTCTTACTTCTCCAGGCACTAACCCTTTAATTCCTCCTAGCTACCACTTCTCTCTCCACTCACTGCAAAATTTGATCTTCCCATGATGTTATGAACTTGTGAGATTTGGGGACTGAATTTACTCATTTATTTATTCATAAGTTTAAGAGTCTGTTCTGTGTTTTACTGATGTTTTCTTTAAAATGCTTCCCTCAAACATCTATCACCAAAGAAATAAGTCTGCTTAGCTTTTTTTCCCCTGAATAAAATACTGAACCTGTGCTGTTCAATATATTCATTAACGACTTGGATGAAGGAATAGAGTGCACCCTCAGCAAGTTTGCTGATGATACGAAACTGGGAGGAGTGGCTGACACGCCAGAAGGCTGTGCTTCCATTCAGCGAGACCTAGACAGGCTGGAGATTTGGGCGGGGGAAAACTTAATGCAATTTAACAAGAGCAAGCGTAGAGTCTTGCATCTGGGCAAGAACAACACCAGGTTCCAGTATAAGTTGGGTACTGACCTGTTGGAGAGTGATGTAGGAGAGAGGGACCTGGGGGTCCTGGTGGACAGCAGGATGACCATGAGCCAGCACTGTGCCCTCGTGACCAAGAAGGCCAATGGCATCCTGGGGTGTATCAGAAGGGGGGTGGTCAGTAGGTCAAGAGAGGTTCTCCTTCCCCTCTACTCTGCCCTGGTGAGACCGCATCTGGAATATTGTGTCCAGTTCTGGGCCCCTCAGTTCAGGAAGGACAGGGAACTGCTGGAGAGAGTCCAGTGCAGAGCCACGAGGATGATGAAGGGAATGGAGCATCTCCCTTATGAGGAAAGGCTGAGAGAGCTGGGTGTCTTTAGTCTGGAAAAGAGGAGACTGAAGGGTGACCTAATGAATGTTTATAAATATGTGAAGGGTGAGTGTCAGGAGAATGGAGCCAGGCTCTTCTCTGTTACTTCCAGTGATAGGACAAGGGGCAATGGGCTCAAGCTGGAACATAGGAGGTTCCACTTGAATATGAGAAAAAACTTTTTTATAGTAAGGGCGATAGAGCACTGGAACAGGCTGCCCAGAGAGGTTGTGGAGTCTCCTTCTCTGGAGACATTCAAAGCCCGCCTGGATGCGTTTCTGTGCGATCTGATCTAGGTGTTCCTGCTCCGGCAGGGGGATTGGACTAGATGATCTTTCGAGGTCCCTTCCAATCCCTAACATTCTGTGATTCTGTGATTCTGTGATACTGCCCACCCTCACCTGATGACCAAAGGCTCAGCCTGTTGCCGGCTAACGAACCCCAGAAACTACACTCATGATTCCCCCAAACGGGTGGGGGGGGGGGGGTGCACTGCC
>WKFP01014354.1:860387-873503 GCA_011057875.1 Pterocles orientalis | reverse complement strand
GGGGGGGGGGGGGGGGGTGCACTGCTCCCAGAGGCACTCACAGAATGGAGATAACAGCCCGAGCGCCCCAGAACTGAGAGCTGGCCAAAGCAGGGGAAAACGACCACCTGGCCACAGCTAATGATCCCCCTGGAGAGGGAGGATCCCGAAACTCACGGAACGGAGATAACAATTTGGGCATCCCAGGATCCAGAGCTACTGGCGTGTACAGGGGAGGAAAGGCCTTGGGAGAGTGAATGCAGGCACCCGAAGTGAGATGATCCAGATGGAGCCCGAGGGAAGCAAAAGAAAGCTATCTCCCGGAAGGGTCCTCACCTGTATACTGTGCATGGGACGGAATAAACAATTGGTCAGTCTGGTTCTCAATCTTAACATAAGAGCAAATCCCAGGCTAGCAGCTGGACTGTGTCTCTTTGCTTGTCTGCCGATCTTGGCAGCAGAACAAAACATCGGTTATCAGCTTTTCTGCTGAGCACAAATCCAAAACACAGCCTCTTTCTAGCTATTTACGAAGCGAAGGAAAAAAAAAAATAACTCTCTTTACTTAACCCAGGACAGGTCTCAATCCTAAACCTAAGGTCAAATCCTAGGCTAGTAATTGGGGCTGTGCTACCTCACAGCTTCTCCTGCACCTGCAGACACTGACACAGCAGAGAAGCTGAGAAGTCCTTGACTGTCCTGGCAGCAACTATAAACATCAGTATGCTACCAGCCTTCTTCTCAGCACAAGTCCAAAACACAGCCTCTTACTAACTGCTATGAAGAAAGTTAACTGTCTCAGCCAAAAACCGGGACACATCCTTCCTGCAAGAGTGAGACAAGTCTTCCTTCTCTCTTGTCTTGTGTTTTTATGGAGTCACAGTGGAGATGAGGTGACACGTTAGAGGCAAAGAAGTAATCTTAAGGCATGACTCGCCTTTTAATGATGACTTGCACAGTGATGCTGCCTACAGTACAAAGAAGGTCATATTAGGGGCCCATGATATTGCTGGACTGCAGCTGGTTACAGCAATTACAAATAGGTTATGCAAAATGAAGGCATTGTGTTATTTGTACCTGTGCATTACAGATTGCAGTGTAAAAATGGGAACACAGATATCACTACAATAAATATGTGTTTCTGAGAGATATTCAAACAGGAGATTTGTTATTAGACATGCAGGTTTGCATTGTGACCTTTTAAAGATACACAAGTGCTCTGACATAGCGTTTTGATGCCACGGATGTGTGTAATGTTGTACAGGTGTAACAGTGGGTACTACTTGTCTTTAATGACTTGCTTTCTTTTGGAAGGCTAAAATTAATGCCTTGGATCCAAGGAGAGGTCTTGTCATTTGCTGGAATGCTGTAGGAGATTCTATAATTTCACATATTTTCACATATTGTGTTTTTGTCATCTGGCCCCTGTGGTGGTAAAATGTAATCTCCATTCACCGGTGTGTATTCCTGGAGTCTGCTTGCACCAAAGCATGTCAAGTCAGAGCTCAAACCCTTACCTAGTAATTTCTTTCTGGAGACCTGGCATTCAAAGAAAAGGTGCATAGCAAAATCTGGGGCAGATATCAGCAAAGTAACCAGCAAGAATCTGCTTATTACCAAGAGTTTTTTCCCATTTGCAATCTCAACTGGGATAAAGTTGCACCTTTGTTCTCAATTACCCACCAGGCAATATAGTACTCAGAATGCTACAGAAACTTTTTTTAGTTGCTCCAACAATCATTTGGCAACTTCGTGAAGTGCAGACCAAATCCACATGACTTCCTGTTACCTTGGGGTATATAAAAATTGCAACACCGAAGAAGGGAAAAATTCAGAAGCAGCTTATAGAGTGATAAGGATATTTCAGATACTCTCACTTATTGGAAAGACAGTCACATGATTTGTGGACTTGAGGAAGACTCATCTTCACTGCTGATCCAGATGAGTTTATGGGTTTGTTAGACATGTGAAAAGGAGGAAAATCAGGTATTGTGATCTAAACTTGCAATATAAATGAGTCTCGAATGCCCTTAAAGCACAATAAATACTGGTCAAGGTTAAAAGGGGGGCTTTTACAGACTTTCTATAGTATTAAGGGAACCTACAGTGATGCAGTGATACATGATCAGTCTTCTTCATAAGTTAGTTTTAAATTATTTGTTTTGCAGGTAGGCTGGCTTCAGAGAAAGCCCAGAACTAGTAAGAGTTCCAGCTCCCTGAAGTCAGAGCTTACATTTTCTTTTACAAAGGAAAGAATTGCAATAACGTGTTCCTTTCCAGGCATCAGCAGGTAGATCTGAAAGCTGAGTTCAAATCTGCATGAAAGCTGAAAACCACTCTTCTTGGAGAAATCTGGATTAGACAGCCCCAGATATATGTAAGATATGGCCTGACAAAAAGGTATTGATCAGTGGTGACACCGAGGTACTGGTGTCACATAGTGATATACCACAAAAACGTATTACAGTGAAGTCATACTGCCATAGAACACAGAAACAGCTTTTGTGGGTGACTTCATGATTCAGTTTAAATGATGTGAAAATCAAATTCTAAATTACACTGCTAGTTTACATTGCCCCACAGTTCACAGAGCTGTAAGTAATAAAACTTCTGTCACTCAAAATATTAACCCATTTTTATTACATGCTGAGGAAATCACTTACTTTGCCTCTGGTCACAACAATATTCTTCATGATACAAAGTGTAAAAAGTTAAAAGTTCTGCTTTTTGAATCTGGTAAAGTTGGAGGTTTTCAGAGAGCTATGCAGCTTCAAAGTTGATAAACAAACACATAGTAAACAAACAGATGCTCCTTTGGCTACTGTTACTGCCTGTTTTTCTAGAAAATGTGTGTCATTTGAACCATTATTTAAAACTGTGTTGGACTTAGAAATCAAAATACTTACTGAGTGGGGGTGAATCAGGAACATCATAGCACTCTTTGTGACAGGGCATTTATCTAGAGCAAGTCATGATGCTGGTTTTTAATTTCAAAACTGTTGCTAGTAAACACTACCAAACGCTCAAAATCCTCCTATCTTCAGATTTTTTTTTTTTATATATATTCTCTGGAACATATTTTCAGTCAAATGAATTAATTTACATTAAGTAATACTACTTATGTATCTTAAAATATGAGTATAGTAGAGGTTTGGGTGACACATGTTGGAGTGTTCTTAGCCACTACTAACAAAAAATAAAACACAGTTCCTGGATCAGGGTATTCCTGCTTACTCATCAGTGTGGGGAACAGGCTATCACCTTCTTTGTTAAATTTGCTGTAGCTCTTACTTCCTCCCTCCTTTGCTGTTAAACACAATTTGTCACAGTGAATGAAAGTATCTAGTGCAATATCCTGCCTTATATCTCCACTTAGGTGGACAAAATGAGCAAAAAAAATCTCTTTACAGAAGTTACAGTCATAGAATAATAGAAACATAGAACAGTTTGTGTTGGAAGGGACCTTCAAGATCATCAAGTTTCAACCCCCCCAGCCATGGGCAGGGACACCCTTCACTAGCCCAGGTTTCTCAAAGCCTCATCCAGCCTGGCCTTGAACACCTCCAGGGATGGGGCATCCACAACTTCCCTGGGCAACCTGTGCCAGTGTCTCACCACCCTCACAATGAAAAATTTCAATATAGTCATCCTCCTTTGGAAAAAGCTTTCCCTTGTGGGTCTTTATGAGTGTTCAGGTCTGTCTTCTAGTAGGATTTTTCCACTCTGGAGACAAATAATTTGTGCAGGACTCCCTACTGGATCAGAGGGCTGTTCCTCTATGTTCTTGGAAAGGGTGTTGGGAAGTTGAATAATTCAATTATTCTACAGAAGTGAGAACTGGAATATAGTAGTTATTACCAGTGGTTGTTTCATGGACCAATGGTATGTGTTAGATTCCTTATGTCGGACATTCTGTACTGCCTAGCACTTCTAGCCTCAAACGAGATTAAATTCAAATTTAATATTTTCTCCTAAAGCTGGGGTACCAAATATAGAAAACTTTACTAAACATCTATTGAAACAACATCTGTCATGTTTTGTACAGATTCACTCATCTGTGTAGAGCTTCTGCTCCTGCCAGCAGAATGCAGCAGCCGCTTCTCAGTTGGCAACAGACTATTGACTGCAGGTATTTCAGGTCAAACTGAAGCATACAGAAGCCATAAACACATTACCTGTGTTTTACTTTGTTTTCTGAAGAATGGGCTACTACTTATTCTGTCTGCTAAAACTTCCAAAATCCATGGAGTTCCTTGTGTTCAGAGACTGTAAAAAAACTGTTTTTCACCAATTACTTTTCATACGGAATTTTTATTAGTAGTATTTCTAATTCTCACTCCAAACTGAAAAAAAAAGAACAACCCTTTATATGGATTCTTAAAACTTTGGGCAATAAGAGTAGTAATAAAATTTTAGTTGACCTTACTTTAATACTTTCATACGATATACCTGTTGCCAGTTTGTCAGTTGATGGTATATGTAATGCAATAACTAGGCTGTATACCTTACGCAAAACTCTGAACTTTCCTCTAATCACCAGTACTGAGTGAGTAAAATATTTGTATATTGCTCTTTCTTCCTAATTTAATGAGTAGCTCTTGGAGTAGCTTTATGCCGAACTTCAGCTGGTTTGGAAGACTATTCATTTCCAAGTACAAGTTACTCTCAATGGAAACTTGACTAGTACAGGTATTTAGCTTTCACAGGTTCTGAAAGAAGTCAAAACAAACTGTTAAACCTCATCACAATTCTGTCTAAATCCAGAAAATTGTCTCTGATGATAATACAGACTTCATGGTACCCAGACCTCATTGCATCTTTTAGTAGTTGAAAATTATGACAATCTCATGATATAGTATTACAGGTACTAAATAAACTCATTACAGCACTGGAAAATCAAAACCATTTGCTCTTTTTCAATAGGATCTGCCTTTTTCCTGGAAGAACAGATTTTCCATGCTTGGTGCATCTCAGTATCAGGTAAGCCTGCAGACAAGTTCCACCTTTTGAGTGATCCTTCCTATGAAAATAGACCTTGTAGCTGTTTAACGGATCCTGACATGAGTCACCCAATTTTATATCAGGACATCAGATATATAGAATTCACTGTTCAGCTCAGGAATGATTTGTTTGATTTGACTAATAGAACAATGTACCTTAGGTTTTTCTGATTTAAGGCTAATGAATGATGAGTATAATGTAAACGTTTCCTGAAATGTTTTGCTGCTGTAATAACTCTAAGTATTTATCTTTAACACCATTAAGTATTAGCTCTTTAGCAAGATATCTACTGCACTTGACATTGTTGATATGGCTTCATAAGTTTTCTATAACTTGTTTACATAGAAGACATCTCTATTGTTCTCTGCTGAGAGACTGTAATAAATCCACAAGAATATTTAACACTCTTTTTATTTATGGTGAGATATGATCGCATTTCATGTTGGCAGAAATTCATTTTGTATTTGTGTATGTGATTATCTAGAAGTTGAAAGAAGAAATTGTAATACACCTGTAGACTGATTTGTATAACCTAACAAAATAATTTATTTATTATCACACTCATATACGGTCGTTTAAAAAAATAATTAGGGATATAATTGCCAGTACATTAATATTTATCTATGTATGATCTTTTTAAGTATCAAGCACCATCAAAAATATTTTTTCATACATTTTCAAAATCCTTCACCAGTTCTTTTTACTGTTATGATATTGAGAAATAATGAAATGCTGTGTGGGAAAGCATCCCGAACTGGCCATGCTTTTAAGAACTTTTACCTTTGCTATGGTGCAAACTTGATCAAAGTATTAAATGATGATATAAAAACTAGTACAGATTAATTTCTAGCCCTGAATTATTCTCACAATTTAAAATCCTTACTAATATGTGTATTTTTTTGTTTTCTTGCTGTAACATGGTCTGTTTTCAAATTTATTCTTTCTATCACAGTGATGATAGCTACTACACTAATCTGTAGACCAACTTTTGAGCCTGCTTTGAAGGGAGAACAGAAAAGGGAAGCACAGAATCAGCAGAAATGACTGATTGTGCTGTACTCCCTCTTTTTCTTTACACTCCTGTATGTAAGGGGGTGGATGCTGGCTAATGAAGTCAAAAAGCTTAGAGAATGGGTAAGGAGTTGTGATGGAGTGGCAGTTTATTCAGCACATTAGCAGCTCTTCTTCTCAGGAACATATTTTCTAGGAACTCAGATTCCTATCATCCCTACACACTGTGGATTTGGCTGCTGCTTTTAATTTTTGTCAGAGTTCTTGTTCCTCTAAATCTGGCAACATCAAACATTTGGTTTGCAACTGACTGTTTTTGTGAACCTTTACTCCGTCTTATTTGTTCCTCCACTCCTACTGGGAAAAAAATCTAGTCTAATTGTAGCACACATACTGCATTTTCAATTAACTGAAAGCCACTCTATTTTATGTGGTTTCAAAGGAGCTGAAAATACCTATATTTCCCTATTTTCCTCAACACCTTCTTTGAGGCGAATCCTTTCTGAGTAATTTGTTTACAGACATCATGAAATTATTAATGTCTCTGACACCATGGATTATTTGGCTAACTTGTCTGAACATGTTGTGCTAAACTCCTGTGGAACTGAATTTAACATGAATATGTGTGGACAAGAAACAAATTTATGTTGAAACTAAAAACATATTGATGTATCTCCCCTTATTTTGAAGATTAAAACTTCAAAGAATTTCTCACAAGGTTTGGCATTTATTAAAGTCAGATAATGCATTTAATCTGGAATATAAATTCATTTACTCTTGGCAAAGAGAAATTCCTCGGTGTTCGTATCTTCTCTATAGTAGAAAGCAGAAGACTTACAGGCATTCCACACAGCAAACAACGTCAATGTTCACTCCCATCTTTTACAAAGAAGTGTTTCTGTTCTTTGTATTCATCTGCTTTAGTTGCAGGTCTCCTTTGCATTTCTAGACCTTCCAGATTCCTTAATAAGGAAGATAAGTACTGTAAGTTGCCTTTACCAAGAGGAACAAAACAGCTGTCTGTCAAGCTGCTCCATCTTGAATGCTGGTGGGATCAATCTGCAAGAGTCATATTAGATGCATGAGGATGGTGAAACAGTGCATTTATATAGAGAAGGTAAACTGAAGTCATACAGTAAACCTCTATTCTGTCATTTTCCAGCTTCTAAATGTTTGACTTTGCAATGCTGTGCTCTCTTTAACAGTGTTTTATGTGTCACTTCCTGTTTCTTTTTTGAAAAGAAAACTGAAAAATATGCTAGAAATTTTATGAAAATTTTAAGATCACACTGAGAGCCATCTGTTATCTGTAGATGCCTGACAGCTGAGCTGCTACCATAACTGAAAACCGTGATAGGTTATTCTCCACCACTGAAGAAGTGAGCACTCTCCCCACAGATTTCACCTGAGAGACCTGGAGCTCCTCAATGTCAGAGTTTGCTCCCCGAATCCTGCTGTCGTTTTTTTTCCTGCTCCAGCATGTTGCTCCACTTGCTTTGTTGAGCCTGGTGTCCTCCTCGTACTCACCTTCTTGAAAAAAAAAAAGCATTCTGTAACAGTCAGACTCTTGCTTGATTTTCTTTCTGTCTCTCCTACCACTGCATTTGCCTACTTGTGTGGATCAACTTCAATTCTGTCTTTACCCAGTCCTATCCATCCCCTACTCTTTTCCTCAGCCTGTTTCTTTCTAGTGTTTCCAACGCCTTGTTCCTCCTTGCATTCCTCACTTCAGTTCCTCTTCTCCTGCTCTTGGGAACAGCCCTGGGGCAAGCCACGCTGCTTCTTGTAGCTTGGAGCTTAGTGACATTGTTATTGTTAAACTTGGCAGTATTGCATTTATGGCTCGACTCAGTGATCTGAAGGGCCTTCTCCAACTTAAATGATTGTATGGTTCTATTCTATGATTCTTCCCACGTCAGGCCCCAGCAAAGGCAGCCTCCAGGACTCTCTGTCCACATTGCATTGTCAGTGCTCTCTCCTTGGCCAGGCACTGGTATTTCAACAGAAAAGGGATCCCAGATTCTCTATAGCAGTGCTTTCTAGTGCAGATTTCCCTGAATAAAAAAATAGTTCCACAGCAGATAATATTTAACACAAGTTGTTGGCTTGGGTTTGCTTTTTTTTTTTTTTTTTAAGTTTGATTTGGTGGTTTGTGGGTTTTTTGTTTTGGGTTTGTTTTTTTTTTTTTTCCAGATCATATACAGTTTAAAGAAGTATTCTATCAAAGTATCTGGTCAGACTTACTAAGGAAAGGCCATACCTGGAGGACCTACATTGTGTGTTATCTGAACACTTTGTGTTGCTCCAGCAATACCAAGAAACTACAGCTTTGTACTGTTTTAAGTGAGGTGTGCAGTGCCTTTTACATCCGTACAGCAACATAAAGCTGCAGAGTACTGATAGATCTTGGCTTACATTCATCTAGATAAAGGTATATTACTATGTATCTATGACAAAGTCTCTTTTAATGATAAACAACCTGTGAGTTAACTTCAGGATGTTTTCACTGATTATGGATGTTTTATAAGAGCAGTTGATTTCTATGGTCTCATGTGCAGATTCAGTAATGAAACAGAAAGAAAACTATGGCAAAAGAACATCATGGTGAAAACTTTCAAGCTGACGGACTTTACCAGACACAACATGACATAATAAACATAACACACCATCTCAGGAAAATGTGTATATTTCAGTGGCTGAAACACAAGTTTTCTGTTACAAATAAGACATGGTCTCAGTAGGTCTACTCTGACAGGCTTAAAAGTCTTCTCTTTACTGCCAGGATTGTGCAATTTCTAAAACAGACCACAGTGAGCACAGGTAGGAAACCCAGATGACACTGAAGATTGAGCAGTGGCTTCCCTCAGGAGCCTTTGAAATAAATGAGTGACTCTGCATAAGTGTGCATGTATGTTTGTATATTTATGTATCAGATAAATTTTAAACTATGGAAATGCTTAGCAGTTCTTGTACTTATCAAGAGTATGAATCACTGAAGCACATATATTTATGGTGTTTTCTATGGTACTTTTAACCTTTAATTAGCAGAAATGTTTTAAGCATCAAATAAAAAAAAAACATTAAATTCACCATCACTACTTCACTGATTTATTTAAGTCCTAAATTGAATTTTGTCTTTTTTTTTCTCTCCCCTAATTTTCTAGTCTTTCTTCTTATGCAACAACTGCACACACCAGCTTGCATTAATAGCATCTCTGATGCTGAGGGGACAAAAAAAACAAGCTGAATAACTAAAACAAAGTGTCACTTTTGCATAAAGCAGGGCAGTGGTTGTTATAATTACCAGGTCATTTATTTGCTGCCTGATGAAAAGAGAGTGATTACTAGGCATTTGTGCAAATGTGTACTGATCATTAACGTTTATCTGCTAGCTGCCAGCATTACTCTTCTCAATGTTCATTTAAAAATAATGAGTTCACGTAACTCTGCTGCTCCACCACGAAGTGCAAATAACGAAAGGGTCATGCTTTTTTAAAACAATACAAATGTTGAGTACTTTCAACTCAATAATTGAGCAAAAACCTACAAATAATACATCTTTTATTCTGTACATATATATTTGTGAGGGTATACATACAGAGCGTTATTTTAGTTTTGAAATAAATTCAGTCAGCTCCATATTCCCTTTCAGAGAAAGCATTTTGTTCAGAAAAAGTCTTGGAGAATCCAATATGTCTCTCATGTAAATTGTAGATAGTCTGAGCCAAAAATAATTTTAGCCTGACTGTTGCTTTAGCTTTTGTCACAGTACTAGAAGGAAAATATATTTATTATATCAATCATAAAGTATTAAAATACTAAATATCTCTTCTATCCTTGCATTCAGTGCATCAATATTCTTGTGGAAGGCTGTGGAGGGGAGCCCATCATCCTGCATTGGCATTCCCTGGAGATGGTACTGGCCGACGTCTGCAGCAGGATGGCAGCTGCCCTCAGCTGCTCTGGATCTGAGCTACCCTAGGACCGAACAGTCAAACCCACAGCAGAGGGAATCCCCTTTGGCCCTGGCTAAGGTACGTGGAAGCTGGGACCTTTCTTTGGATTAAATACTCAGATGTTGGGAGGCTTGAACTCCATTTTGTATTAATGGGAAAACATTCGTTTAAATGTCCCACCAAAGCCTGGAAAATAGGTATTAACAAACCTATGACAAAATATTTTTCTTAAACTATGTTGAGCTATTTTGAGGTTTTTTCAATATTTGAAGCTATGAAGAATTTACACAGCCAACAACTTCCACAGCTGACTTCCGTGGACTTTATATCAGTAGCTGTTCAATTAATTAAAGGGGTCAGGTTCTTTTCATTTTAGATGGTCGTGCTACTTTCATTTTCTTGTATGGGGCAACAGGTGGTAGGAAACTCATATTTGTGAAAGTATGTTCCAGATCCACTGTGAAGAAATTTGAAAGACACACTACTTAAAAGTTTATTAGGTTTAGAGCAGAGTTAAAAGTCTTTCTTAACAGAGAAAGGCAGGATTAAATACTGAATTGCTTATCTGCACCTGTAAGATGTGCAGGGAGAGGTCAGAATGATTAATTTTTGTACACATATAACTCTAGTTGCACAATACTGGATGTTGAAACATCTTTAAAATTTTGATTTCATGCTTGGTATCAGATATTTTTACTTACTATTGTGAGACCATCTTCTAGGGTTAAGCCACAGAAAAGGAAGAATAAATACTTAATACACGGAGTACATGGAAGTAAAAGCTAATTCAATTCATGCTCTGGAGCTATGAATTTGCTATTTAAGTTCCTCAAATAAAACTCGACCACATTTCAGACTGATGACTTTACTCTTCAAATTTCAGTTGCCTCATTTCTTTTAAATTGCTATCTGTCCTATTTCTCTGATCTATAGCCAAATCACATTTGGTGTTAATTAAAATGTCTTGAATAGTCGGATGAAAATTGTAGATATTTCCTGATGATTGTGACTGCTTTACCCTGAGCATGAAGTCCTCCCAGGTTTTGCAAAAGCGTGCAAAACATTTCAACAGTTCGATCGGCACAAGAATTTATTAGTTTATATCAAGTAGTACTGGTGAGGCATCAACTGCAATTATGTGTGTAATCTCATATAATGGATGGTCAGAAATCCATGGAGTGGATGAGGGAGAAAGAATGGCTGTTACTCATTCAGCATCTGTGCATGCTTGCCTGTGCACACACTTTCGTGTATAAGCACTGTTACTGTCTGAGACTGTACACTCATTATCAGCTGTATACTTACCATACCTTTTAGAAAATTTAAAAAGTTGTTAAAAAAAGAAGATGTGAACTTTGCAAAATGTGTCAGTACTAGACTTAACTTGAGTTTCCTGGAAACCCTAACTTTGCAAATGGTTTTAATTTCTTTGAGGCCAAAGTAACACTGGTCTCTTCCCCGTGCACAGAGGTGACATCCTGATGAAGCAGGATGTATTTCAAGTGCCTATGACTCTCTGCTTTATAATTCTTCACCTTGACCATATTCTCCAGGCCTACTCAGTCTGTACTAGTACTATTTGCAGGGAGTTTACAATTATGTTGTTAAACTAAGACACATTGTTTTGTTTTCTTTAAAGAAAAAAACAAACCTAAAGTGGAGTAGCTTCCTCTAGGTTTGTGCTTGTCCTCTCCTTAACCACATCTGTATTCTCAGTAATTTTCGTTCTCTCTGTAAACCTGATACAACCACAACACATAAGACAGATGAGGCCGGAAGAGCTACCAAACAGAGTGGTAACAGCTGAGTTTTGCCTGCCTCCCTCTTGCCAGGGATGGTGTTTCAGCCCACTCAGTTTCTGACAAGGGAGGTGAGTCTTTGTAATCCCCTGAAAAAGAGCACCGACTGAATCAGCTGATCCCTGCATGGCAGGGCTGCGGCATCAGGGGAGTCACAATGACAAAGAGGAACACAAGTTATTAAACTCCTTTAACAACAACTACTAAATGATGTGGGTAAAAGTATTTTGCACAGGAGTAACTTTTCTTGCAACTTGTTTCTAGGCTAAAACTAGGCAACGATTCTCAGAAAAGAATCGAGTAGAAAAGAGTTGAGAGAAACAAGTGCGAGAGAGAGAGAGAGAGATTTCACCACCGTTGGATCCAGCACTGTAGTCTTGGATGGCAATCTTGATCCAACGGTGATAGGTCAACAAAGGTAAGTGCTTGTCATCACCTTCATGTAATTTGGTCAATTCAGGACTGTCCTGCTGTGATAGCTTCTTGTCTGCACAGTTGGGCACTCTAGAGAGCTTGGGGGGGCAGCTGGCTCCCTGTTGGGGAGTCAAACCACAGTCCTAGGCAACCCAGCACCCCCTCAGCACGTGGACTGAGACTTGAACTGTCAGTCAAGGTGATGTTCTCTAACCACAGAAGGAAGCATAGCAGCTCTCCATCTTCCAACCGCAGAAGAAGATAGATCACAGCAACTCGACACCTGCCTCTGCAGGGCTCATTCTGCTCCCTTCTTTGCTGCTCTTATGCTAACATGCTCTCTGCTTACGTGCTCTGCTTGAGTTCACAGAATCACAGAATGTTAGGGATTGGAAGGGACCTCGAAAGATCATCTAGTCCAATCCCCCTGCCGGAGCAGGAACATCTAGATCAGATCGCACAGAAACGCATCCAGGCGGGCTTTGAATGTCTCCAGAGAAGGAGACTCCACAACCTCTCTGGGCAGCCTGTTCCAGTGCTCTGTCACCCTCACTGTAAAGAAGTTTTTTCTCATATTCAAATGGAACCTCCTATGTTCAAGCTTGAACCCATTGCCCCTTGCCCTATCACTGGAAGTAACAGAGAAGAGCCTGGCTCCATCCTCCTGACACTCTCCCTTCACATACTTATAGACATTGATTAGGTCACCCTTCAGTCTCCTCTTTTCCAGACTAAAGACACCCAGCTCTCTCAGCCTTTCCTCATAAGGGAGATGCTCCATTCCCTTCATCATCTTCGTGGCTCTGCACTGGACTCTTTCCAGCAGTTCTCTGTCCTTCTTGAACTGAGGGGCCCAGAACTGGACACAATATTCCAGATGCGGTCTCACCAGGGCAGAGTAGAGGGGGAAGAGAACCTCTCTTGACCTACTGACCACCCCCCTTCTGATACACCCC
>WKFP01014354.1:814676-848521 GCA_011057875.1 Pterocles orientalis | reverse complement strand
CTCAATACATTGAAGTTGTTCTCTCACATAAAGAGCAACTCCCCCCCCTCGCCTTGCTGGCCTGTCTTTCCTGAGAAGGGTACAGCCACCCATGACTACATTCCAGTCATGTGAGCTGTCCCACCATGTCTCTGTAATTGCCACCAGGTCATAATCTCCTGACCGAACACGGATTTCTAACTCCTCCTGCTTATTCCCCATGCTGCACGCATTTGTGTACAGGCATTTCAGAGAGCAAGCTGAGCGCGCCGGTTTCACCCTAGGAGGGTGGGAGGACCCCCGGTCCTTATCAACACTAGAGTGATGCCCCACTGTTGCAAACAGTTGTTTGAGACAAAAGAGACCAGGTTTTATATCAGTCTTAAGACAGATTGTAATTTCAGTCCCTCTCCTCTGATCTTCTCAAGGAGCGACTTTTTAAATGCTACTAGCATCTAAGAACCTAGTATCTTAATGAGATTAAATGGAAATAGTGTTGGAGGACCATTTTTAAGTATGCTGTGTGATGATATTTGATACGTATGATGATATTTGTTAAACCAACCATTGAATAAAAAAGTCTCAGGTTTTAGAAAAATGACTGTCTGGTAGAAAATCTCATCTTTCCTGAGAAAAGTGCCACCTCTCAAAATTAGGAGGTTTTGCCTTATTTCAATACATAATTTCCCCCTGTTTCAATACATAACTTCCCCTTGTTTCAGTGCTGTCCATGTTCTCACTTGTTCCCTGCAGCCTGAGTAGAGCTGTTCGTATATTCTCATTCTGCTTGAGATGGTTGTCATCAGGGTTTTGCCTCCAGTCCCTCATCACAGCAGTCCACCTTTCACATAGGCGTGACCTTATCAGCATCGGCCTTTTTATCGTATAGAACTCCAAATATTTTAGGTAGAATTTTAACTCTTGTTCTGCCATAATGAAATCTGTAGAAAAAATAAAGACACACAGGGGTACTATGCAATTTCTAACTGACCCCAATAGCAACTCCTCACATAGATTTGTAAGTAATCTGGGTGTTTAAACAATCCATAATGCCTGTAAGTAATGTTTCTTTTTTCTTAAATATTTTGTAGTAAATCAATGAACTAAAACACTTGGTTAAGGTAGGGTTGATTATCCGAGGGTTTCTGAGGGCTTCTGTTGCTCTTGCAGAACATCAGGTTCAGCAGAACCCTAAGAATCAGAAAACTCAGAGTTTTAGATTTCCAAATCCACCTCAGTTCACAAGGTCAGTTCTGTGAAGCTAAACCTAGTGCAGTAAACACAGCTGAATTCCTTACAGATGTAGGCATTCCTCCTTGAAATTCCCAGCTCTGGAAGAGTCGAGGTTAAGGAAACAGATATGTTCTTAGCTCTTTTTTTCCTGCTTTTCAAATCTTCAGCTATGCTTAAATCTGTATTCTGGAAGACCGATGTCACTGTCCGGCCTTACTTAATTAATTATGTTTTGCCCCTGAGTTGTTAGATCATAAAAGTGAAGTTCACTGAAAACTAAAACTGGGAACAGTGGGAAATAAGTTAAACTCTTAACACTATTAGCAGCAAGGGATGTTATACAAACTGATTTATTTGTTTTGATATACAATGACATAATATCTTTTTTCATTTTCAGAATTTCTATCAGGATGCTGAACAATTCTAGGACATTATTGTAGTTTCTCTAGGTTATGGGGTGCAGTTTAATTGTTAGGGAGACATACTGTACTTGTCTTACTAATAAAAAATTTACAGTTGAGAAAATAAGGTGTGGATTTTTTTAACTGAAAAATACAAAAGGAAGTAATTGGGCATTATATCTTGTTCAGTTCTCAACTCAGGGCAGTTCCCCACTGTCCTCCATAATCCTGAATGACTTCTGTCTGGTTTTAATCTAGTAATTACTACTTATTATTTTAATACAAATTTATTAATACTGAGTTATCTAATGATTCATCTAACACCAAGTTTTTGAATTCTCATGCACTGCAAGGGTGAGTAAATTGTAGGAACAACCATATTTTTTTTCTCCTTTTAAGCCAGCTAAGGAACATAGATCTATTTAATTCAAACCTCAGTTGTGACTCTGAAGTATAATTTATTTTTTCACTTCAGAACTGCTTACCATTTATAGTGTGCAATTCCGTGCCTCAGTTATGAAATATTTCAGTCTAAATAAATGTCTGGTTACAAAACTTATTCAAAGCTGGTTCCCATAGAAAGAATTGAGGGGGAATAATGGTTTTATTCCAAATGACTTTTATTTTCATTTAAAAGAAACCCTCAGCTCTACTGATTGCTGCCTGCAGGTGGATGAAACCAATTGTCATATCCTCTGGACTGACGCAGTCCACTGCGTCACAGCATCAACAGTGTATCAGTAGTGACCACCCTGGCAGAGCATCCTAACCAGGTTTACACAAAACTGAAGGACTGCAGGTAGGGTTCAGTGGAACTTGGATGATGGGTAATCTTCATGCTGACTTCCTCTGAAGTGAGGTGTATCACCCTATTAAAACAGATGTCCAAAGTTAAAATGAATATGTATACTTTGAAACAATTGAATTGGAAAGAGTGCTCTTATCTTTATCTGCCAGTTTTGTAGCTCAGTAGTAAACATTCCCTGCTGTTGCTGACTCTGGCACAAGCTGTAACTTCTCTTACCATCTGATCTCTAAAAGTACCTTATTGCAATCCCCTGTTTCTCACGTTATCCATAGCTGCAATTCTGTCTATTGTGCTTCCTGCACAAAAGCCTAAGTTGTTTCAAGAGCTTATTGTAAATTCATACTTTCTCAGGGCTTTCCAAAGGCCTATCCCAGGGATGTTACTTGGAATACCACCATGTGTGGATCCCATGCACAGCCCTACAGGCATCCCGTGAACACCTATTCTCTACCACCTCAGGGATACCACCTTTCCCACTATCCTGGGCTGCACACATACCAAGGTTTCTGAAGTGTTTCTGCTAGGAGTCCTTATCTGCCTGCACCTTCAAGCACCCATATTGTTCCCACCTGCCATCACGTTTAGACATCTGCCACTCTCAAGTCTGCAAGGCAGATGAGGCAACCAGGGGCTGTGAAAGTCTTCTGCTGGAAGTAAGTGTGAGTAGAAGGAGGATGTCTTCTGCCTTGGTATTCAACTGGGGGGAAACCAGGATACCACCAGACCAAGGCTGCAGCTGTTCAGGCCTTCTTTACCTTCTCTGTCTTTTCCTTTCACCTCTTTCAGAGGAGCTCACTCTAATCAATTAACAGTGTAAAGATATCCCCTTGTCACCTGAAAGAGCTGGGCATCATGGTTTTTGGCAGAGATAATACATTTTATCTCAAAATTCCTCAGTATTTAACTTTAGTGTTAAATTAATTTTTTTTTAATGCATCATTGTGAGGAGGCAAAACACCTCTTAGGATCAGAGTAAATCGTGCTTTCCTGATCCAGGCAAAGAGTTTAGTTCTTCACTGTCTGTGCAGCAAATGTCCCTCCTTTCTTTACCTCTGTCTTTTAAAACCTCTGCTTTTGCAAATTTGTGTAACGTTTACTTCATTATCACATAGACCTGCATCATTCTTATGCCTGGGCCAATAACTCTTTCTCTGCCAGCTGGTTGAAACTCTTCTAGGACAGGGACTTTTTCTTCATGAATTATCACTTGAAAAAGACATATATTTTTATGGTAATCAGTAAATAATAATTCTAAAAAAAAAAATGTACCAGACTATTAATATACCAGTTACATGATCAGAGAAAAAAGCAGGACAATAGGAATATATTCCATAAACTCAGTGTCATGCTGTTTTCCTACTATGTGTTGTATATGCAAAGGTGTTTCATAACTTTCCTGATGTTGCTAAAGTTACGACATAGATACTGCTGTAGTTTCTACTGCATAGGAAAGTGATGATGCAAAAAGCACGACCAGAAAAACCAGTGATAACATCTTCACTGCCTGCTGAATAGCAATGTCTAGGTACACACCATTGGTAAGTGACATTTAAGTGATGTAAGCAGTTTTCACAATAAAAAAATTATTATAAAAGAGATATCCTGAGGCAATTCTGTTGCTACTGACTGCATGCCTGTACTTCTGGTTTCTTAGATATATTAAAAAATGGTGTCTGCATTCTCCTCTGCTAGAGGAAAATATAAGATCTCTGAAAATTATTTCTTTTTTTTTTAATTCCATAAGTGAGAAGAAATTACTCACAGCAAGTTAGAGAACCTAGAAGGATGAATATTGGAAAAGATTTACTCGTGAAACATGCTAGCAGCTTACAGAATGATCTCTGCAATCTGCACTTCAGCGAGGTTTTTACTCTCATATATTTCTGTACAATGAAATTCTAGTGTTTTAACCTGTGAAATCTGAATTCAGAACTACAGTGTTCTCTGCTCCGCAGTGGTGCACACCTTAAGGACAGTAATTCTTTGGTTGGCTGAATTAACCTATTGGCTCAAACTTTTCACTTTGTGTACTAGATCATTACTTGTATAGCTCATTCTGAGCTCAAGTGCATTTTCTTCTTTTGGCCCACTATTGATCTTGGTATGGCTGAGTATCAGAGCACAGGTTGTTTTCTCTGAGGCAGAAGAAAGCTTCTAACACAAAGGAGCTGCAAGTGATTAATCTCTATTGTGTCTTGATCCTACAAATCTGCAGGGTGGATGTACCAGCCTTGCTCCAAGAGCTGCCTCAGTAGCACACAGCTGACACCTGCAGACATGAGGTGAAGGATTTGGCATTCACAGCAATCATGCTCTACAGAGCTACTAAATACAAGTAAGATGCTCTGTGTCTATAAAAAAAAAGCTGCAAAAATCAGGTTTTCAAAGACTGTAAATTGTTCAAAAATGAAATAGTGTTTCTGTGTCAGAGTTCATAGTGCAATATGCAGATATCCTTTTTCATTCTTGGTGAAAACCCTCAAAGAAGCACATATCCTTCTGTGGTAGGATAGGAACTGCACTGTGCTGCTACTGGATTTACAGTAGAATTCTTTCTAAAAAGAAAATTTGCCCTTCTCTGTGCCTGTCCAAATGCTGTGTTCAAGAAGGAGACTTGATACTGCCTCTGTTGACACTGAATCAAAACTTTGTCTGGTACCATAGGCTTCAGACTAAATAAATCTGATTTGGAGCCGCCATATTATTTTGAAAAGGTGTTTTCGTGAACAGAAATAAGAGATTCCGAAAGTGATGCAGCAAGTCCTCCTGCGGACCTAAGAAGACAGAAGCTGAAAACTGTTCTAGCACTCCCGCTCACTGAAATGGCTTCCTGCCGAGCATTGTATCAAGCATCCCCTTCACCCAGCTTCTGAAAGGTGAAGGGGGTCTATCACCTAAACTATTGATCGCCCAGCACAAACCTTTCATTCTGAGGTCTCTGTCTTTTCCTGAGCTGTGTAGGTACTTGCATTTAACAGACTGAGAGACAGGTTTTGTATTTGGCTTACAAGAATTAGTCCTTTCAAGCAAGTCCTTTATTGCCAGGAGAAATCAGCTAATTTTTAACTGGTTCTAAGTAGAAATTCGTATGTCATCCCATGTAAGATTAATGGATGTGCGTATGCTGAAAGTACATTTACCTCTGTTGCAGACAGACACAAGATATCTCTACTTGTGCCCCTAGAGGACTGGAAGTCATACAGACATGGCTGATGTACTGCAGATCCCAGGCTAAAAGGTTCTACTTCTTGGAAAACGGCCACATCAGCACCAAACAAGCCAGACGCCAACAGGTTTCCAGCAGTTTGATGCATGTCCAGCAAGTATCCATTTGCTTACACTGAGTTTTATACACATACCTTACATTGTGACTTGATTAGTAGTAGCCCAATATTTTTTTTCTGCTTCTAAATGTTTATTTGCTTATCCAGAGAAAATGTGGTTATCTACACCCATATGTGTCCTTTAATAACCTTTCTTACAAAATAAGATAAGCAAACATAAACAAATTTAAAAGTCAAGAGTAGAAGAGGGTTTGTTGCAAAGATATCTCTGTGTAGAGGTTAGAAAAGGTATAGATTGCATAGAAAATTGCTTTAAGGAACCTGCATGGTCACTCTGAAGAATTTGAGACACTTACTGGAAGAAATTGTGCAGTTCTTAAAACTGACAAGCCTATTTCAGACATCAGCTCATCTGCATTAACAGTGAGCTCTGCAAGTAATGCAGCCAACTGGGTTCTTACAAAGTAAAATCTCAAAGCATTCTGGCACAAAAGCAATAAGCTTTTCTGTGCAAATTTTAGCTTCCAGTACATAGATCAGAAATTACAGATCAGCAGAATTATTTACTTTACAAATGTTTGGTGGACAAACTGAGAACAGAAGCAGGCAGAGGAACATTGCATTACTATTAGCTCATTTGTAAATCAGGTATAAACTTGGAAAAATCAACAATTATCCTGATAATCCTTTTATTACACCAGTAAAGCTCTGTTAACTTTGGGAATAGGATCATGCTTTACAGCAGTCAGTCTTGGGGCTGTTTACAATTTCAAGTGCAGCCCAAGCTGACTATGGGCTTCAGCTAACATAGCTGTGTTAGTCCAAGGAGCTGTCCCAGACAGGTTTATAGCAGGTCATAGGGTTGACAGGGTTATGGAAGCTGTTAGCACAGCAGTGGACTTCCTTTTATCAGAGTTGAGAGGGGAGGTTTTACTCATACATAACATGTACAGCCTTCCTACTTTAGCTGCCCCTAGAATATGAATGTTTCGTCTCTACTATAAGAAAGATGATTTTCATATGAACTATTGTTTCACAGAGTTTACCTATAATGTGGAAAAGGATAAATTGCACAACATAGATCTTTACCCCCACATTATGTTTGCACTCTGCTGGCCTGTTTTGTATACCAGTGAAATCCGTGAGTGGCTGAGTTATTTTAAAAATACCATTCTGTCCTAGAAGGCCTAGAAAGCCTAAACATAGTAATAAATCATAACTACTTCAAGAAGCTTACATACTGTACTGGAAAAACAGAGTGGGTTTTCAATTCCACTGACTTTTTCAGAGAGTAAGTATCACTTACCTACCTAAATGGAGATAGTTTGTTTGGGAAACTGCATTTCTTTATATGGTATCCTTCCATATTGGTGTTGAAAGATGTGTTCAAAGGATGATCTTTAAAAGTCAAAAGGGAGCTGAGAGCAAGATTCTTTCTTTGAAGAGACCTTCTATCCTGGGCTGCATCACAAGACGTGTGACCAGCAGGTTGAGGGAGGTGATCCTCCCCCTCTAGTCTGCTCTCATGAGACCACATCTGGAGTACTGCATCCATTTCTGGGTCCCCCAGTGAAAGAAGGACATTGAGCTGTTGTAGCAGGTCCAGAGGAGGGCCACAAAGATGACCAGCTGGCTGGAACACTTCCCCTGTGAGGAGAGGCTGAGAGAGTTGGGGTTGTTCACCCTGGAGAAGACTCTGAGGTCACCCGATTGCAACCTTTCAGTACCTGAAGGGGGCTTATAAGAAAGATGGGTGTAAACTTTTCAACAAGTCCTGTAACAATAGGACAAGAGGAGAGGTTTAGACTAGATAAAAGGAAAAAATATTGTACACTTAGGGTGGTGATGCAGTGGAACAGCTTGCTCAGGGAGGTGGTAGATGCCTTATCCCTGCAAAACATTCAAGGTCAGGTTGGATGGGGCTCTGGACAGCCTGATCTAGTTGAAGATGTTCCTGTGTACTGCAGGGGGGTTGGAGTAGATGACCTCCATGGTCCCTTCCAACTCAAATTGTTTTATAATTCAATGATCCTATGATCTTGACTTTGCAACATGGTGCAAAAGATTGGAGTCCATCATTCTCTGCATGCAGCAGTTCCATGCACTCTTACATGTTCTGCCTCATATAGAGAAACAACTGTGGGGTTTTCTTTAGCTCTATGGCATTGATATGCCAGGAGCTTAAATTGAGGCTGTTTTGTTAGATCATTACATGACAAGGAGAGATAGAAACCTGCTGCTTGAGAGTGTTTGCAACTATTTTAGTAGTTTGATTTGACTTAACATTAAGAGTGCCTAGAACTTCCAAAAGGTCATACTTGTGGCATTTAAGATGAAAGAAAAAGTATTTAAAGTAAGTTAATTAGTGACAAGCTAGCTAATATTCAACGATCACTTCCTCCAGGCTCAGGGGCGATGCATCCCAGCAAAGAGGAAGGGAGGCAAAAATGCCAGGAGGCCTGCATGGATGAAAAGGAACTCCTGAGCAAAATCAAACAAAAAAAAGGAAGCCTCCAGAGGGTGGAAGCAAGGACAGGTAGCCTGGGGACAATACAGAGACGCTGTCTGTGAAGCCAGAGATCAGGTTAGGAAAGCTAAAGCCCTAACAGAATTAAATATGGCCAAGGACATTAAGGGTAACAGGAAGAACTTCAATAGGTATGTCAGTGATAAAAGGAGGACCAGAGAAAATGTGGGCCCCTTCTGGAAGAAAGAGGGAGACCTAGTGACCCAGGATATAGAAAAGGCTGAGGTACTTAACGAGTTCTTTACCTCAGCCTTCACTGGCAAGAGCTCAAGCCGCAGTGCCCAAGTTGCAGAGGGCAAAGGCAGTGACTGGGAGAAGGAAGAACTGCCAGCTGTAGGAGAAGATCAGGTTCGAGACCATTTAAAGAACTTGAAGGTGCACAAGTCCATGGGACCTGATGAGATACATCCATGGGTCCTGAGGGAACTGGCAGATGAAGTTGCCAAACCACTGTCCATCATATTTGAGAAGTCGTGGCACTCTGGTGAAGTTCCCTCAGACTGGAAAAGGGGAAACATAACCCCCATTTTTAAAAAAGGAAATAAAGAAGACCCTGGAAACTGCAGGCCGGTGAGTCTCACCTCTGTGCCTGGCGAGATCATGGAGCAAATCCTCCTGGAATCTATGCTAAGGCACATGAAAAACAAGCAGGTGATTGATGACAACCAACATGACTTTACCAAAGGAAAATCATGCCTGACAAATTTGGTGGCCTTCTACGACAGGACCACAGCGCTGGTGGATAGAGGAAGGGCAACTGACACCATCTACCCGGACTTGTGCAAAGCCTTTGACACAGTCCCACATGACATCCTTGTCTCTAAGTTGGAAGGACACGGATTTGACAGAAGGACCACTTGCTGGATAAGGAACTGGCTAGATGGCCGCACTCAGAGTGGTGGTCAACGGCTCAGTGTCCAAGTGGAGACCAGTGACAAGTGGCATTCCACAGGGGTCGGTACTGGGACCAGTGTTGTTTAACATCTTTGTTGGAGACATAAATGGTGGGATTGAGTGCACCCTCAGCAAGTTTGCCAATGACACCAAGCTGTGTGGTGTGGTGGACACACTGGAGGGAAAGGTGCCATCCAGAGGGACCTTGACAGGCTGGAGAGGTGGGCCAATGCAAACCTCATGAAATTTAACAAGGCCAAGTGCAAGGTCCTGCACATGGGTTGAGGCAATCCCAAGCACAAACACAGGCTGGGTGGAGAGTGGATAGAGAGCAGCTCTGAGGAGAAGGACTTGGGGGTATTGGTGGATGAGAAGCTCAAAATGAGCCGGCAGTGTGCGCTTGCAGCCCAGAAAGCCAACCGTGTCCTGGGCTGCATCAAAAGAATCATTAGCAGCAGGTCAAAGGAGGTAGTTCTCCTCTACTCGGCTCTTGTGAGACCCCACCTGGAGTACTGTGTTCAGCTGTGGGGCCCCCAACATAAAAAAGACATGGACCTGTTGGAGAGAGTCCAGAGAAGGGCCACAAAGTTAATCAGAGGGCTGGAGCCCCTCCCCTATGAGGACAGGCTGAAAGAGTTGGGGTTGTTCAGCCTGGAGAAGAGAAGGCTCCGAGGAGACTTAATAGCAGCCTTCCAGTACCTGAAGGGGGCCTACAGGAGAGATGGGGAGGCACCCTTTATCAGGGGATGTAGTGATAGGACAAGGGGTAATGGGTATAAGCTAAAAGAGGGTGAATTTAGACTAGACATTAGGAAGAAATTTCTCACTGTGAGGGTGGTGAGACACTGGCACAGGTTGCCCAGGGAGGTTGTGGATGCCCCATCCCTGGAGGTGTTCAAGGCCAGGCTGGATGAGGCTTTGAGCAACCTGGGCTAGTGGAGGGTGTCCCTTCTCATGGTAGGGGGATTGGAACCAGATGATCTTTAAGGTCCTTTCCAACCCAGACCATTCTATGATCTATGAACTATGAATTGGCATGTAGTGCATGGAGGATTTTTGTTTCATAGCAGTAGATCAACAAGTTCTTGGTATTCACAACATGGGGATTTTTTTTTTCGTTGTTAAAGCATTAGCATTCACAGCAAGAAGGGAATTGAAGTTGTGACTGACTTTCTTAAATTAACTGTAGAACATTTGCAAGTTCGTGCATCTACCCAGCTG
Organism: Pterocles orientalis; assembly: GCA_011057875.1. NCBI lineage: Eukaryota > Metazoa > Chordata > Aves > Pterocliformes > Pteroclidae > Pterocles > Pterocles orientalis. The sequence continues at coordinate 838,174 of WKFP01014354.1, read as the reverse complement.
TTTTTCTCATCAGCTTCGGGGATCCTTGAAGTAATATTTGATTTAAAAATTTGACCTGTTGTGATTTTCATGAAAAAAAATTCTTGCTTTTTACATAGACGTTGTCTTGATTACAAAAAAAAAATTAGATCTAGTGCAGGAGTCAATACTGACAGTTGCACATAGGCAAGTTGATACACAGAACCTGTATGAAAGACAAGAAGAAAAAATAGCACCTGGAAAGGAGTAACAGAAGTTACACTGTTTGTAGGTAACTCTGGTTTCTTCTCTCTATACTGGTTGCTGGTTTTACTTATGTTCCTCTGTGGGTTGTTCCAGGAGCACCAAAGTTAAATGTCACCCCTAGCTTGGAAACTGAAATATATGGACCATCTGGCACTTGTGTTTTTTCATCTGGTGCTCAAGAATTTAGTTTTAAAAGTTCATAGGAAAATATAAATGACAACCTTAGCTATCAGGTAGCATAATTTGAAAACCTATGTGTTCCATCTGCCGTTGAAAGCCATGTTTTTTCCTGTCAAAAAAAAATCCTGTAAAATGAGTGCAAATGCACAAAAGTTTTTGAGAAAGAATATTTTGCTTTAATTTCAAAATCATAGAATATGAAAAGGTTTCTTGACAATTTAGAAGTCAATATCAACCATGTGTTATTACTGTGCTGTGACGTTTCATGTTATATCTTAAAGTTTATATTCAGTTTTGTGAAATGTCTCTTTGTATTAGTTTTCACAGTATTGTTGTTATACTGTTGATATATTACTTTGCTGTATAACACCTCTCTTCGGTGTGAGTGGACCTAGTTCTGTGCCACTTAACATTTCCCTGTGAGGTGTGATTTGATATCCCAAGATAATCACATTTTATTTGTTTAAACAACCATATTTTTTTGAGTGTAAAGGCCAGAAACCCCTGCTTCAGTTCATTGTTTTTCTTTCATATCTTCTGTGAGAGGATTGAGATTTGTCAAGAAAAATCTCTTTTCATGCTTTTCATCATGCTTTTCCTCTCAGAGCTTCACAGCAAAAATCACTAAGTCTGTGGTTTGAAATTCTTTGTCTTCCTTTTGGTGTCCTTCCCACCTCCTTGCTGACTCCTCACCCAGGCAAACTCAGGTCCTTGCATTGCTGCACTCTGAACCAGGCTGTGGAGCTAGTGTAACCTAAAAATGCCTTTTTTGGCTACCTTACTTTTACCTAGAATCTCTGCCCCAACGTGGTTCTTTCTGTCTCTCAGCAAACGCTTGCACAACCTGCCACTAAAGTAAAAGTACTTTTAAGTATTTATTTACATTTTTTACTATTTCCAATGTGCAGCCTTCTCATATAAGTCTCTTTAGTAGCATTCAAGCTGGATATTCACTTCAGCACTCCTTTGCACGGCTGGAGCTCTCTCTCAGCCTTGGAGTGGTGCTGAGGTGAACAGGAATAAAAAGAAAAGATAGGACCAGCTAATCATTCTTGCTAATGCAAAAAGACTCAGGAATGTATTTTCTAGAAATTCACTCAGAACTAGTAGCAAGTCACTCAGGTTGTTATGTCCTGCTTGGCATTCAAGAAGCTTAAACTTCAGAGAGTTCAATGAACTGGCTGTACACAGACAGGGGTGGGCTTTTTCCATACAGAAGCGCTGGGCTTCAAATGTTCCACTGAAGCCACATGAAGTTCTTCAGCCAGACCTGAAAACAAGGTCTTTGGTTTGTTTCATGATCTTTTGAATCTTTCTTTGAGACTGTAATCTTATTTTCTCCTTTTCTTACTGTAATCATTCATTTAGCAGTTCCACTGAGCTGTGAAACCTGTGCTTACGATTTCGGATACTGTTTCTATTTAAAAATATTTGTTTGTTGTGCAAAATAAATGCTTGGAAAAGCTTAAAGGAAGCTCACTGCTGAAGAATACTCAAGTGGAAAAGACAACCAGCATGTTTTTATCCCTTCATATAAATATGGTTTTCTCTCAGTTGCATTTATTCTTTCTTCTGGATTTATTTCTCTGAGCATTTTTCGTTGCTCATAAATCTCAAAGGTGAATAAAAGAGAAATTTGCTTTTGTATAGGCTAGAATACTACTGAGTTTTTGAGGAAGTTGGATGTGTTCAGCAAAGGCTCAGAATTATTATCCACTTGAGCTACTGAAACCAAGGGAAGGGAAAACCTTAAGTTCTGAGAGATGATTCTGAGATTGTAGCTCCTGCACGTTCTGTATTTGATTGGATTATTCATGCTTTAATTCAGCTATTTTGTATCAGCTTGTTAGACACAGAATGAGCACTTCTAACTGCTCAGCCTGCAACTCAAAAAGCATTCCACAGCTTGCTTTAGTGTTGGTCTCAGAGCAAGATTAATGTTCTTTTTATTAAAGTATATTTGAGTTTATCCCCTTGGACTGATTTATTTTGCTTGCAGTTCCAAAAGGAACATTTCAGATCAACCAAAAAAGTTTCACCAAAATAAAGCTGGAAATTATCTAAAATAGAAAGAAACACTTCATTTGACATAAGATGGTTCACATGGATTTTGAGCATCATCTTAAAGCACACTTGGAGGTGTAAAAATCTTGTCTCAAATTAGAAAAATGAATTGCTTCCTTTGGAAAATGGTAATACTTCGCAGACTTCAGAATTTTTGTTCCTTGCAGTGCTACATTTTCCCAAAAATATTCAAAGAAAGATAATGAATTTTCAAAGGATTCTGTTGCTGCCAAACTCCCCTTTTAACAAAAAAGTCTTATAAACATCTTTGCTATGCATTTGTCTAAAGAACACATTTTAATGTAAATGAAGTGTGTAATAAGTTACATAACAATTTGCAAAATAAATAATTTTTGTAACTTCTATGTGTTGCAGAGTTAAAAAATAAAATCTTAATATGTTACCATCACCTTTAAAAACTGGCTTGTATTGTAATTTTCATCTGAAACAACTTACCCAAACACTTTTTAAGAGTATTTGACTGCCTATGTTTATTTTCTGTTCCAACTACCTGCTCAGAGAAAGACCAGTCAGATCACATTGCTCAAGACCTGAGACCTGATTATCTACAGGTGGAACACACAGCCTCCTCAGGCAACCTCAAATCTGACACCAGAGTTCATCCTCTCCAGCTGAACATGAGATTCTGAGTCCAGTGGAGGAAGGAACCCTTCGACATTTTTACCCCTAGTTTATTGAAGGTGCTCTGCACCAAGGTCCTCCAACAAAGAAAGGCTTAGCATGACACCATGCTTACACAACAACATAATTATGAAATATCTCTCACTGTCGGATGTTTTTCCAACTCACTTGCAAAGTTCAGATGCTCACCTCCTATGATCCCTTTCTTGTCCTGATTTATGTTAATTTGTCCCTGAAAGGGAGGAATGATTCTTGGTTCACAAGACATATTTAGTGTAATGACTTTCTACGATCACTTAACTTTCCATGATCACCACATAATCCCTATTTCCTGTTCTAGAGGATGTTGCATAATAAAGGATGTTGCATGCGTTTACTTCAGAGCCTACAACAGCAGATGATGTTTCCCACTGCTAGCATTTGAAAAATACAAGGATCTTTCAGGGCCATAAAAAAATAAAAGCATTCGGTAGCAGTTAGTTTTCTTTGCAGAACGCCCATGCCCCAGAGAATGGATAAAGGAGGCTTCCTCTCTTACTGTCTCTGACATCTTTCTTCTTCTCAACTACATCATCGTTCTGATTGTTCAGCAGAACTGATTTGCCTGTAAGCAGGTAACTTGAGATGTTTAAACAATAGGCACATGGTAATCAGCACTTGTACATTCCAATTTACTTAGCTCATGCCTGGGATTAACCATCCTTCATGGGCAGCTCTTTCACAAGACTATTTTCAAGCATAGAGTGTAGAACCTATGTCACTGGGAGCCCTGGCACTACACAGCACAAAGGCAGAGAGAGGTTTAGTGCTGAAAAGGAAAGAAGATGAGATCATACTGACATCTGCAAGTTGGAGCTGAATAAACATTGTCTTACCACTTCGATCTACATCAGTACCATTAATCATAGGTTCACAGATTCATAGAATCACAGAATCACAGAACCATAGAATGGTTTGGGTTGGAAGGGACCTTCAAGATCATCTGGTTCCACCCCCCCTGCCATGGGAAGGGACGCCTTCCACTTAGACCAGGTTGCTCCAAGTCTCATCCAGCCTGGTCTTGAACACCTCCAGGGATGGGGCATCCACAACTTCCCTGGGCAACCTGTTCCAGTGTCTCACCACCCTCACAGTGAAAGATTTCTTCCTAACACCTAATCCAAATCTGCTCTCTTTCAGCTAAAAACTGTGACCCCCTTGCCCTCTCTCTACACTCCCTGATAAAGAGTGCCTCCCCATCTGCCCTATAGGCCCCCTTGAAGTACTGGAAGGCTGCTCTAAGGTCTCCCCAGAGACTCCAGGCTGAACAACCCCAGCTCTCTCAGCCTGTCCTGGTGCTTGAAATGCTCCAGCTTTTCTTTCAGATTTTTCTCTACCCAATGTGGCTTCAGCAGAGCGCTAAGTGTACCGACTGACCATCACAGACAAAATGGGGTGTTATTTAGTATTCGGACAACTGCTTGATGAGAGAACTGTCAAAGGAACTGGACCTTCTGCTTCAGCAAACAAAACTTGTGATTCAAGAGAGAGTTTCATATTTGTCATTCATTCCTATCTCATCTCCTGAGCCCAGATAGGTGACTGTTGGCTTCATGTCAGCAAAGTCCTTCCTGCCTCTAGACAGTTTTGAGCCCAAGTCAGATCTGCTTCTGTATCTAGACCACTTATCCAATGCCTGTGGCCAAATTCTGCCCATCCTGCCTATGCTGCCTGGCCTCCTGCTCTAAGGAGATGTCTCACTTGTCAGTCTTGGACTAATTCAGTATGTTCTTCAGAGTGAAGAAATAATCTGGCATGGGGTCTTCCTTTCTTTGAAGGACATTGAAGCGGAAGTAGATGGTGGAAATGGGATGCATTACAGAGAGAGGGACTGAGAGAAGGGGCTAGGAAAGCTGTAAGAGTCTTTAGAAGGCAGGATGCCACCCTATTCCCCAAGCAGCCTTCAGGCATTTGCCTCTGTTACCAGACAATGTATTAACAAGACTAGAGACTCCCTAGTGCACCTTTCCTCTGAGTCCCTGCCTTATCCCATGAAAAAAATGGCTTTGTCTTCCATTTTTCACACAAGTACCTATGATAGGAAGAATATGAACAGGGTTAACTATCTCATAGTGCTCCAGCTACTGTGGAAATACATCTAGTTCTTCTGGCAAATTTCAGACCACCAGAAATATATGGTATTACTGCCAGGAATGTTAAATTTTCAAGTAAAAACTGCTGATAGTATAGTTTTTAACTCAAAATGAATTCAATGTTTTGCAATACTGCTTTTAAAAACCACATTAATTGCTCAGAATGAAATACAATTTTCCCTGTAACTATGATTCAGGTACACAAGATTCACTGAAAACAACATATTCCTTAATGAGAAATTGAAGGAGTTGGAAGTTTTTCAGTAAAGCTTTTTTTCCATGGGAAAATCTCAGGTTTTTCAGCCTGGATCCTTTATAGAAATGTATCTGCTTCAACAAAACTCAGCTGCAGATTGTTTTGTGATTAAGACATTAACTAGGTGTAAGACATGATTTATCTAATTTTTGTTGTTGTTGTTGACCTTTCTGCCATTTTTTGGTCTTTTCATTTTGATTCAGAATACCATGCTAAATGCAGAAGCCGTGATATCTTCGTGAGATTAGCTGCTTGACTTCTAGCTACTGTTCATCAAATCTATACCTTAACACAGTCTTTGAAATTTAATAAATTCAATTTCACTGTGAGAAAGGTAGTAGAAACATAAGAATTACTGCAAGATAGATGTGTTTGTTTTAACTACAGGGTCTTACTTCCTTTTTATTATGCTGATTTTGTACATTTCAGTAGGTAAAAATTAAATAACATGCAGCATCTGATTAGTGATCATTATCTGGACATAGCTTGAGAATAAACTGCTTCTTACTGCAGCTTTTACCTTTTTTTTTTTTTTACTTTGTTTTACCATTTCAAAGGCCACTTCCATTTTATTCACATTAACACGTGTTGATAATTTTTATTTTTTTCTGATTTGGGTCCTGTACTGAGTGTTCAGCATAAGCAGACCAACTCTATTTTACTTCATTCTGCTTCAATGGCTTTGTAATCTTCTGTCACAGACCATTTATGTTTTTATTGGTGTTTCTCTCTTCGGTATTTCTTTTCATACACAATTAATTAGAAAAGAAAATTGCATGCTCCTGCTTCATTAAGAATATTATTGTTTTTTAAAATGATAATTCAGAACAGTGGTGGAGAAATTCATCCTGATTTAAATAAAGTGATCAAGAATGTAATTATAGTCACACAGACTGAATGTATATTAATTCACTTGTATAGCCACACTGTACCCTCTCCAGTATTGTTAATAATTCAACATCTCTGTTCCAGCTAAATAGCTGAGATAAATCATGGGACAGCCATAATCACAAGAACAAACAAAAATAATGGGAAAGGTTACTCTAGTCTTAATTTGAGATAAACCATACGAATTACATGGTAAATTTAAAATAGGAAGCACGAAAAATTAAAATATGGGCTTTCTTACTAACAGAGTAATAAATTTTTCATTCTTTACACTGTGAACACACAACAACTTTTGATGACTTACACTTTTCTTCTAATGAAGTCTTGCCATTGATCTGTGTAGCCTATCAATGCATCATATGTACTGTCTACAGGGAGTCATCCACATGTCGTGAATTGTGAACATATATTCTTGAGAAGTAATTTGTAAAGACATGCAATAAGTTGGAATTCCGAATGTCTGCAAGAGGAGGAATTGGAGGAAATTTTAGTTCAGATGGCTTCTTAAGCCATCAGGCAAATCTAAAATGGAACATCAGTATAGTAAAGAAATTTTTCATATATGTGGTGGCTGGCATCACATTTCTGCTCTGGAATGGAGGAGGCCATGTATCATAATTGCTTTAAAAACAAATATTTATCTTTGAAAAGTCTTTCCAGATTTCAGTGTAGAAAATTGTTGTAATTTAAAAATACAGGCACCACTAGAGGCAGAGGATGACAGCACAGGCAAGCACTTCATTACCACCAAGGTTACAATAACTGAATCCATCATGTCTCAGAATAATCTTTTATGATGCATTTATGCCCCAGCATGCCCTTGAGTCTTTAGTTTTAGATTATGTATATTATTATTATAACGTATTATATTATATAGATTACTATTATATTACTAAGTATATTCTGGTGAAATGCATGTCTTCCTCTAGTGCAAAAATGTCAAGTGTCAGCCCACAGATGAAAGGAATTTCTCTTTAGCCTAACAGAAATGTTAGTGTCAAAGAAAAAGAAGACAAGAAGGTTAAAAGACTGACTTGTGTTTTCGTTAAAACAAAAACTACACTAGAAAATAAATTAATACAATATGGTTAAGATGCCTAAACCATGGTTATGGCTTGGGCAGAAGTAAGGCACTTAGCAGTTTTGACTTGTACAGAAAGAGTATGAAACCATGGAAAAAAAAGAAAAAACAAACCAACGGATGAATCATGTTATTTGAGCACAGGTGAAGTCAAAACTTCCTGGTGTATAGCCTGAAAAGCACAAAGTGTGTTATACAGTTCCAGGCAATGAAAAACAACCATTTATCAAAAAGAAAGAAAAGAAAAAAAAAGGAAGAAAGTACATGATATCTCAGAATACCTTTTCTATTTTAAAAATGGATTAATTCCGTTCCATAACACCACCTACAACCAACGCAAAGCATGAAATGAGTACAAGAGGTCTAGGCCTTAGAGCTCATGAAGCTGATGAAAAGCTTTGGTTTTTTATCCTGATTGCACATAACTTATGTGGAATTGTTAGTTAAATTTCAGAACTGGCCCTTAATGTTTAAATTTCTCCTACTTCAACATTGATTAAAGACACAGAAGAGATCCTCTGAAAGTCTTAGGAACAATTCACACAGGAGAAGGAGCAAATATTTATTATTCAGCTTGGTAGCCTAGTGCCCATCTAATCTTTAGCTCATGTTTCAAGAGGATTGTTAAGTCTGACCATAATTCTGTAAAAATAAGACCTAAGTATTTGCAAGCACTTTGCTGTAAAAAAACACTTTCATTTCCCTTCAGTTACTGACACATTCTCCGAGTTTTGAGGGACAAATTCAAAAGATAACGACCTGTATGGACAGTAAGGGACCAGTGGAAAATGAAGTTTTTTTCATTAAACAGTGCATTAATAATCTTTCCAGCTCCCTTCCATATACTTATCCATTTGATATCTGCTCATTTTCCTGATCTTACAACTGCACTGTTACAACACTGACAATTCCAAATAAACAACTTAAGATATTCTGATACAGTAAATATATCCTCTTATGTATTCTTAACACACATGGAGCCAAAAGAAATTTTGTTCGGTTATTTTTTTATTACGTAAGCTAATTACAGAGGGGTAATCTGGAAAACCAATTTGATGTTTGCAGTATTGTCTGCCATAAAGCTGAATCAGGAAATGTTTTTTTCATTGATGTAAAAAGCACAACTCAATTAAAGATATTCAGCTTTTACAAGTTTATAGCTGATCTTCTCTCAAGTCTCAAATCTAAACTTCCCTTGTCTTTTTTTAAACTATATTAACATTTGCTTGGGTGGTTTTGGTGAGGGAGGAGTCAGAAAGAAGTTACAGTAGCTCTGAAAATCAACCCGATGGGGAGGCTGGCATTTAGTCACAGCCCATTCCTGTCACCCATTCCTTGGTCCAGCAGCACCACTGAGGCAGGGAAAGCAACTTCCTTTGCCCAAGGGTTGACTTAAAAATGGGAACCTTTGGAGAACCCTTGGAGGAATGGGATTAAAGATGGAAGTTTCAAATCCTTCTACTGTACAGAAATCTTTGTGAAGGAATTTCAACTCAGGCATAAACCATACTACATTCTATTTCCCTTTTTTGTCCAGGAGAGGCTGAACTTCTTATAGCTTGAATAAAACCTAGTCTTTGTAGCAGAAAAAAAGCTGAAATAATGTGAACGTCAGTAGTATCCCCATGGGTTTTAATTTGAGCAAAATGGAGTAGATTGCACAGGAGAAGATAAACAAAACCTTCCTGAATCAAGTGCTACCACAGTTGTAAGGAACGGCTCTAAGACATAAGAAACCTTTTGTCAAAGGTTTGCTCCTTCAAGCAGAGAGAGGATTTGAACTATGATCACCCCATGCCAGGTGATTGCCCCAAGCATAGACTACTGGGAAAGGTGGGACTGAAGGGAGAGAGGTTAGTGTGAGGTCAGCACCTCTCAGCATGCCTGCCCAGATGACTGCCCAGTAGTGTATAGACAGGGAAATACCTTACTGGAATTAGGTGATAGGTGGATATTAGGTGTGAGATAAATAAGGAGTAAATGAGAGCTATATAAATATGGAGTAAATGAGAGCTATAAAAACTTAAGTCATTGGGTAGTTAAAAAGCTGAAGATACTTGGGCCCTTTGGCGGGGCTGGGGGGCTTCTGTAAGTGGAGCAGAACAACCAGAAGTGCCAAAGAGTTTTGTATACTTCCAGGATTAGGCAAAAGTTGTGAAGATCTAAATTTTACACAAAAGTACACAAATCCATGTTCTTTGATTTTAGAGGACCAGCAGATAAGAATCATGGTGGTATTTTCCCATTTAAATCAGTGTCTCTGTGCAAGGCTTTAATATGAAACACTTGGTAACATTTTTCACAAAGAGGACCAAAAAGTGGGACAGCAGAAATCCCTCCTGTTCACACCTGATGTGTGAAGCCAGTGGAATGGTCCACAGAAAAGGAGCAAAACGTTAGTAAGGGCTTTTGAAAATCCCACCAGAGCCTTTCATGGTAAGACATAACAGATGAAGACCCGTAAACTGCTGTGTTTGGAGAATATGGAATAGAGGCCATTCACAAAAGGAAAGAGGGTATCTGTTTTTTTGAGGATTTAGTTTGCTGGGTTTTTTTTTCTTTTACAGGTAAACTTGCTACAGAAGTCCAGAACTAAATAAGTCTATGCCATTCAGCAAATAATACACATACATTTGAATCATAGAATCATAGAATCATAGAAAGGTGACCTACAGTCTGAAATTAGATTGAAGGATGTTATTGCAGGTCCAAAAGCATTGCTCCTTTACTTTTTCAGGCATCCGAAAAGATCTTTTCAGATTAAGTAAATTCACCTGCACTGTAACTTACTGCATCATTAAAGCAGCTTCACAATTAATATGAACAAACAAGAAATAGTGAACTCATTTTAGAAATGGTTCCCAAGTCATTCTCTGTCTCCTTCACTCATTAATTCAGAATACCATGAGCAAAGCATTGACATTATAATTGATTTGTCATTGAAATATGTATTATCTGCTGGTAAGTGCTGACACTGAAAAATCCACTGATATGAAATCTAGCTGCTGTCAGAAACAGCTACATAATGGAAAGGAATTTGGAAAAGTACATGACACGTGTTTTCAGTTTTAAGATTGTGACTTAAAACAATTGTCTACTTTACAGTAACCACAAACAAGATTTGTATGTCTAAATTCTTTAAAAAAACAATGGATTTTCCAAACATGTATCAATAATTTTTTGTCTTACAGCAACAATAATGGATCTGAAAACAGACTACTACATGCAGAGAGATTAATATAAGCTAAAGGGTTTTTTTGAGGCTGGGAAGGGTCAGTTTTGCACATTAATATAGAATATAGGGTATCCCTAATTTCCCTTCCTACTTCATGTCCAACACTGGCTTAAGGAGAACAAGGAAACAGTCTGTCTTCATTGCAAAGATATTCAGAGATAGCATAACTGTCATAGCCTTGGTAGATTTTTAAATTGCACATTTTGCCATTTAAAACCTTTAAATCTTGCTATACATTTGTCTGATAACAACACCCATACTATAACATTTCAGGTCCTAAGGCTGAGCAAAACAGCCCTTAACCTCCTACACAAAATCAGGAGACAGACAGAGTTCCCTGCGTTAGTCACTGCACTGATGTAACTTCCTGAGAGCTCTCATACTGAAGGAAGGAACAAATTCTACATGTGGTTAGCTTATTTGATTCACAGAAAACACTGTAAAGCTTGTGAAATTAGTTTATCAACAGCAATATTAGAAAGATCTCATCACTGATGTACTTCAAAAGCTGGAAATTGATGGATTCAGAGTACTGTAATCTAGCAGATTAGATATAAAGGTGGACCCAAAGGAGAAGCTGGGGGTTTAAGCACGGGTCCTACGAGGAAGCCCAGAAGACAGATAGTTCTATTGGACAAAGAGTCCTTTGTTGCAAGCAGGTACTCCAAGCTTTGGCTGGACTCATAAATAAACACAAAGTAATAGTTTTTCAGGAAAGCAAGATCAGGCTTCTAATTACAAGATTGTAAATACAAATTATTGCCACCTTGGTAACACCAGCCTCATTTAGGTCCAGCAGCTGGATTGCGATATGACCCAGACATTACTCTGGAGATCTGACCTGTCCAGCAGCCTTTTGACTTCTACAAGCTGCACCCAAAGTTGAACACCACCACCACCCGAGGGTAAAATTTCTGATTTCTCACAACTTGTGGTTAGTATTTAATAATCTAGCTCAGAATAGGGAGATTTAAGATTTAAAATGATGGGTTTCTGTGTTTCTAGGGGAAGAGGCAATGTCTTTTTCTTTAATAAGGGAAATAAAGATTAAGCTGAAGCCTATATGTAGCCTGAAAAAAAGCTCTGCTACATTGTTAATTTATGCAGTAGAAGCTCTATGCATCAGCTCCACATCCAATTAAAAAAAACAACAAAACAACAACAACAACAAAAAAAAAACCACAAAGGTGTAGTCCAGCATTCAAAACCTGTCCCAGGGTTGACAGTCAGCTATACACCCATAAAAAAGCATGGTTATTAAAACCTGACCACACAAAAGCTGTATTTGTATCCTATATTCATCCACACAATGAAATATTCAGATCAAAAAAGGAAACTCCATGAAAGTTGGAAGCGCGCCACAATATATTTGTAGATTAATCCAGTTAAGAATTCACATAATTAAACTGTAAAGTAAATTATTACAGACTATAGTCTACCATCTATTCTGGGGTTAGAGTTAAATTTGTAGATAATCTTAAAAACATTGACAGAGATTAAGTCTATCAATAACAGCAAATAAAGTTAATTCTTTACAAATCAGACTCTTGCTTCAAGCAGTCCTCAAGAAACTAGATAAGAAATCTTTGACAATACTGTATACACTTTCCGTAAGGGCTTTCTTTCTTGTCAGGAAATTTTGCTAAAATACAGGTCTGGGGAAGGTGAGAGGGAAAGCGGAGGGGGCGCGGGGGGGAAGGTGGGGCAGAAATTATATTCTGTCCAGCTCACAAAGTGCAATCTATATGCTTCACCTAGATATTTCTGCGTTACAAAGGGCATGGTCTGCAGGTACTATAGCTCCTTTTCTTCTCCCAGGGAAAAATACAGAATGTTTAAATTTAGGTCCTGAGAAACTATAGGGAACACAGCTTAAATAGGACATGTTGTCATCATCACAGGAGTCTTTGAGATGCCCTGAGAAGATGGTTCCAAAGCTGTTTTCTGTCAATGCTGTTTTGGATCCCTTTCATTCCTTATCTGATTTTTCTACTCCTACTTGGTCTCTACTTTTATTCTGTTCTAAATATTTCCCTGCTGAGCAGCACTTTTTTTCCAGTATAGAACAGAGTGACCATTCTGTATTCCCAGAATGCCTTCCAGTGATTGCAATTGCCTTTTCTAGCCTGACAGGCAGCCTCCTCTTTAATGCATAGTCAAAACTGCCTTCTGCATGTCCAGGTAACCATTGCTTCTCTAGAACACTGATGGTGTCCTTGATTTTACTGAATTATCTCTAAAGTTTTAATTGACATGTTATCTCCCTAAATTTTTTATAAGGGATGACAATTTTCTTGGAGTTGAGGTTATAATTATGCAATTGAATTTTGCAGTGCAAGAAGAAAAGCTAAAAGTTTACAAAGTTACAAGCACTACTAAACAAGCAACATCCTGAGTCATATATCTGATTTATTATTTTTTTTACAGTATCTGAAGCTGATTAAATCTGTGTCACAATCATGTTACTGCAAAGACTGAAGATTGTCTCTAACTCTCAGAAAACCAAGCTCAACTAAACTGATTTTAAACTTTAACAGTTACTTTCGGAAATATCCTGAGCCTCACTTCAAACTTAGTCTGATTGTAAGAAGGAAAATGGAAGCCAACATTTACAAAGGTCAGAACATTTCATGTGGTTCCTTAGAAATAATAGCAATAGTAACAGAAGGAATAAATTGATAAATACAGTAAATACTAGCTCAGAAGTAGAAAATAATCTCTTTAAGTTGCAACATAACTCTGGTGCAATGGAACTGTCTCCTGCCAGAACCAGAATTTTTATTCTTTCTGAGATCATTCCAGTATAGTCAAGAATAGGCCAACTGCACCATCAGCAGCAATTACCACTCTAAAGATTTAATCCTGCCTGCCGGAGCTACTCAGGCTGATTCAATTGAAACAGTTCTTTTGCTGGTCTTGCTTCCAGACATTTTTATTTTCAGAAGTATTTATTTTTGATAACATATGAAAAAAAAACCAGGAAATACCTAGTAAAGAGAGAACTTGAAAGGCAAGAGCTTTTTATAGTATTTGATATTGCTGCATATTTTATTCTAGAATTTAAAGACAGGAGAGGGAGAGAAAAAACAGCAATGAACAGAGATAAATGAACCAGAGGCTGAACGAAAGGTCTTTAGCTTGTTTTATAGGAGTAAAGAAAATCCCCAGATGAATAAATGCATAGTCTCTATCAGATCAGACAAGGATGGAATTTGATTTAACAACTCCACAGATGTAGGTGGATATCTAGTCTCTTCCTCTTTTCCCCAGCTGTAGCACACAAAACAACTATTCACAAGCATTAAACCACTTAATAAAGAAAGGAAGCATCTTTTGCTTTTTATAGAATGGAGAAAAACAGATCAAGTGGGTTAAAAATGATTCATTTAGAGCCACAAAAAACTTCAGGGATTTTGGGTCCTAGTCCTATGTTATAGCCCTGTGGAAACCCCAGCACCTAAAATCTTTGTAAGTCCTTTCCATGATGTTGTAGTTTTAAGGCCACCTGGCAATAAGCACCACACAGCCTCTCACTCTTTCCTCCCCTCCAGTGGGATGTGGAGGAGAATCGCAAGAACAAAGGTAAAAACCTCATGGGTTGAAGCAAGGGCAGGGAGGGTTCACTCACCACTTAACCGTCACAGGTGAGAAAGAGACATGACTTGGGGAAACACAAAATCTATTTAATTTGCTAACAATCCTAAACAAAATAAGATAATGAGAAAGAGCACTACACCCTAAAATGGCACCTCTCCCCCACCCGCCCCTTCTTCCCGGGCCCAAAGGCTTTGTTACCCATTTCTTTAGCTTCTCCCCTGACAGCATAGAGGGGCAGGGGACGGGGGTTGCGGTCAGTCCATCACGTGTTGTCTCTGCTGCTCCTTCCTCCTCAGAGGAGGGCTCCTCACAGTCTGCCCGGCTCCAGCGTGGGGTCCCTCTCACGGGAGAGTCCTTCACAAGCTGCTCCAACATGAGTCCTTCCCACAAAGTCACAGTTCTCTGACCACTGCTCCAGTATGGGTCCCTTCCATGGAGTCACAGCCTCCTTTGGGCACAGCCACCTGCACTGGTGTGGGGTCCTTCACGGGCTGCAGGGTGAGATCTGCTCCACTGTGAAATCTCCATGAGCTATAAAATTCCATGGACTGTGCAGGTATAACAGGTATCACTATGAACTTCATCACTGGCTGCAGGGGAATCTCTGCTCTGGCACCGCCTCTGTCTCCTTTCTCCTCACTGACCTTCATGTCTGCGTAGCTGTCTCTCTCTCACACCACGCTCCTCTCTCCTCTGCAGGTTCTTTCACTGGCTCCTGAGAAACTCCTGGCTTTCAGGTGAGGGCTGCGCAGGGTCGGCTGGGCCAGGGCTGCAGCAGGGGCTGGGGCTGCAGCTGGTCAGGTTGTGGCAGAGTCTGGGCAGGCAGCTGCATGGACCTGCTGGGCTTGGCCCTGCCCAGGGCCATGCTGCTTCTCCCTGCACTGTGCTCCCTCTTCAATATGTCATGCACAGAGGCACTGACTGGCTCACCCTTGGCCAGAGGTGGTTCCATCCTGGAGCTGGGGGAACTTCCAGCAGTTACTTACAGAGGCCATTACTGTAGCCACTGCCCCACTACCAAAAATCCCACCACGAAAAACCAGAACACGTGAAAGCAAGGGAAATGTGTTCAAACTGGGACTCACGTAGAATTATGCACTGAGTTGATGCGTGGAACTCCACAGTCATCAGAGAAGTATTCACCCTGTAGCTCCAATACAATCAGCTCTCCACTTGTACAAAGGATTTACATGCAATGACTCAGTCAGCAGGCCAGTTGCCAGAGACACGAAAGTGTCAGTTCTCATCCCCCAAAGTCACAACTCTACTGTCCCTGTGCTTCTTTTATGGAGAGGATCAGATCAAGAGAGAAGAGGAGCCGCTTTGTCCTGAAACCTAGTAGTAGAAGGTAGATGCCAGTAGGCTATGAAAAGTTCAAAGCCACAGCACAGTCTCCTTTGGTGTGGGATATAGCCCTTTGCTGTTTGATTCAGATGTTCAGGAATAACTCGGATTCAGAGGATTTCATAAACACAGCGCCTAGGTATTGTAAGAGTATTTTATATTCATCAAAACAGGGCCAGAGGGTGCTGGGAGGGGAACTGTGATTGAATTAAATCAATTAAATTATTGAATGGTTGATTAAATTTGATTAAACTGAAAATCTTCAGTTGATTAAATGAAAATATTTTTGAAATATTCGTACCTTTGTGATTTTTTAAAAAGCGTACCCTTCAACTATCTTAAAGACATCACTTGCAGAAGTGTTGCCAAGCTCACTGAAGTCTCAGATGATCTGGCCTCTCAGGATTCAGAGTTGGATTTACCCCAAATGTATTTTAACGAGGGTTTCTGCAACTCTGTAGAAACTTGATGACTTCATTGACATGCTCAAGACTCATATAATTTTGACTCAAGACAGCATTTTCATTATATTATCTTTACACCTCATTGTAACCAATAAATGAATGTTAACACATTGACATTTTGAAAGGCAGTCAAGTGCCTGAAAAAATTGTAGGTCTTCATGATGACCTGTAACAATTTGACTAAAATGAACCCCAGAAAAAACTAAATTAATTATTTTATTTTCATCTGAATTTCCTCTGAGGAAGCAATGCACTGACAGTCTCTTCCAGTGTCAGATGGTATTGCTTCTGCTTCTTAATACTGAAATTGAAACAGGGGAATAAGTAAGGTTAAACACAATTTAATACACATTAATCTAGAATTAACTCAATCTCTTGTTCAAATAATTTTTTAAATGAACTTAGAGTCTCTACATTTGCACAGAAAAAAAAATGTCTTTTCAATCCCTGAAAAACATAAAGCTATCTCTGATACTGCATGCTTGGACTAATATAAATGACATGGACATGACATAGCTCCAGTTCTGCATTGTTTGAGCAATAGGGTTGATGTGGCTCCAGGCAATTTCAATGACTTCACTGGGTTTTCATAGAGCTGTTCATATAGTCACTCATGTGGAAAAGCAATGTGAAATCTGACAGACAGAAGTTGTTTCTACTTGTCTACAATTACTTTAAGTCCATTGATTTTAGCAGAGTTACTCCTGATTTATATAATTTTCTGTTAGTGAAGAATTAGTTTTCATAAGTTTGCTGCAAGTGTGTCCATTTTCAACAAGCCCAATAAATCTCTGTTATTGTAGAAACACAAGAGAATCACCAGAATCATATGAGTAAGCCAGATCTTGTTATCAATTATGGAGAAATTTGAAATGTACTATCTTAATTTTTTAACTACCTCTTTGGATGAAGCAATCAAATTATATGAACCTGGCTTGATGGCTGTAATAGACAATTATTTCTAATTAAGTAGCTCAGTCTTGTTTTAAACGTTTATTGGAAAGTTCATCAAAGATTTTATGTGATGTTCACTAAAAAAATAATTTGTCTGAAGCATGACTACCAAAAAAAGTAAACACAATGCTTTGTGAAAAAGTATATTGTTTCTAAACCGAAACGTGACAGGAAGTAAATTCTTTAATGAAAGCTGTTACCTCTTGCCTGTCACCAATGTGACCTCTTGTTCCATTGTACAGTTTAGCCTGAACACATGTAAATTTAGTTAAAAAAAAAATAACTTCATTACATCAGTACTATTCACCCACACTGTAATTTTTAAGTATTTCACAGTTTTTAATGTAGGTGAGGAAGTAGAAACTGTCCAGGGCTCAAATGATAAGAATAACTATAGAGCAGGTTGTGAAACTATCTGCATGGTTGTCAACACATTTTTGAAGTTTCTCATAGGTTTGGGTTTCCTCTAAGCATGTGCACACTGTAAAACCCCCACATACTGCCAGTACCACTAGGATGACAACCTATCAGCTACTCCTTCTGGGAGGGATTCTACTTCTCCACTAGACATTGCCATTCAGCAACAAGATTCCATCACTTCCTACTGTGCTTGGAGCTGAACTGGATACCGGATAAGTTAGGTCTCTTCCACTTTTTTTCTAGCACTACTCTGAAATCACCCTTTAAATGTGCTCCATTGCCAGCACCAAATCTGAACCAGGCAGTCAGACATCATTTTCCTGTTGAAAGGCTTGTATGCTGCAACCTTCCCCCCCTCCAGGCAAGGTGGCCTCTGCTCCTTCATGCAGATTGATTGAACAATCCCACTTGTCAGTAAGAAAGAGGGCATGAACTTCTTGGGTGATCTTAAAACTTTTTCAAAATCTGGTTATGAACAGGACCAAAGTTTTGGTGGGCCTACCTCTAGACCTTTTGAATCAAGAAGAGTGTGGGTCAGAACAAAACCCCTCTAGACAGCCAAGAGGCACACATCCAAGCCTGGTGAGGTAAATGTGCTTTAGCAGCACAGTTAGAGGTCAGGGCAGAGGCACGATAGCCTCCTTGTTCAAGGAGGTATTGAAGATTTAGTGCAACAGAACTATATTGCTATTGGATTGTAACATCAGCCTTATGCCCCCGTAAGTGTCTACACATGCGTTTCAGTCCATCTGCCATTCACTGTGAGCCCTCCACCATGTTAGACAACATCTGCTTTGATATCTGGTAGGAAAGGACACCTTTGCCCCGAGTTTTGCCGTTCAAGAAAGAGGGCAATAAATATTAATAAATATCATCTTGGAGGCACTAAGACGAGGCTAGATGGGGCCCTGGGCAGGCTGCTCTAGTGGTTGGCAACCCTGCCCACAGCAGGGGGGTTAAAACTAGATTATTTTTAAGGCCCTTTTCAACCCAGGCCATTCTATGATTCCGTGATCATGAACCTCGTAATTTCTGGGTACTTCTCCAATAGAAGATGAGGCTGCAGGTGTACTGCTTCCTAGATGTTCAAAATGTTCTGAATATGGCAGAGAAAAATCATCTTGTGTTAGAGCAGACCATGGAGAAAATTGTCCAGAGGGAAGATGATTGAGCAGAGTTAATTAGTTCAGTGACAAATGCTTCAGAGTAATCACAAACACCATGTCACCTTTTGGATGAGGAAAAGCACCGGTGAAATAATTAGCTAGAAATACTAACAGATGGAAATGAGTCTGAAAGGGATCTCCACAGCCTGACCAGGGGTGGCTGCATCACACTGTGTCTGGTCAAGGTACAGTCCAGAGGCTGTCATCATAAGGAGTTCTCATCATTTGCTATGACACTGAAGATACGACTCTTGTCTTCCAGAAGGACTGAATCAAAGGAAATTTGGAAAACACAAAAAGTTTTTCAGTGTGGGTCTGGCAGAATAGACAAAGAAAGCTGAGGTTGCAATGTTGTCCTTTGGGTTTGTTTGGGGGTTTTTTTATCTTTTTGGATTTTGTCCTTCATGGAGTGGGAATGTGGGAGTACTCTGATAACATTTCATGTAGCACATGATAATGGAGATTTTTTAAAAGTTTGTGGGCACATAGCCCAAAGTCACAATACATACTCTGCAACTGGATGTCAAAAGGAAAGTATTCTCATTATAGTTTACAGCTGAAATACAAACTATTATCATTGTATCAGGGAATTCTTTCTGTGTTACCTGAACAGTCAAAAGTAGAACATACGAGTGGCTTTACCCTTTCTTAATAACATGCCAAAGCTGCTTGAGGTTGACGTTGTGGGAACCTTTTTAGAAGAAAATGGTCATGTAGTTGATTTGTACTAAAGGAGAAAAACCAGCAAGGAATGAGAATGTAGGCAATTATGCAGAATGTGAGATAAGGAGGAACTGAAGGTAAATAATCAGCATGACTAAGTTACTTTAATAGTCCTGTTCCCAAGACTAAAGTTAGCCAATAGTAACTTTGTTGTTAGGATCTTAGAATCATTGTATCCAGTAAGTAGCTGCCAAATCTGCAAGAGCTCTGTATAAAAGTGTGTAATCAAGACATAATAAATGGCTACAGCTTGATCATATTGGTCCGTATCTGAGTCCATACCAGCAGCATGACAGTGCAAAAGGAGTCCAAACAGATATCTGAGTACAGCAAAAAAATTTCTACTGTTGCTCGAAAGGCCTTTTTCAGGCAAAACCCAGCTCTACATCAGTTAACTTGACTTGATATTGCCGTTTCTGCAGCATTTTGCTTAGCTGTGAGCCAGACTTCTTACAATAAGCTACTTTGATTAGAGACAGTGTTCTGTGCACCTGTTCAGTCCTGGTACTGTCAAGAGCATAGATGGATCCTGAGGCATTCTTGTCCCAAGTGAGCAGGCAGGGATTTAACAGTCTGAAAACATTTTCATCTATCAGCTTAAAAAAGCATATACTCCTCCCAGTAACAGGACCTTAGTCGTCAGTCTCTCAGTGCAACAAGTAATCCCTGGACTAACACTTGCTTTCATGGCTTAATTTTGGCCTGCTGGCCTAGCAGGAGACCAATGCAGTCTGCTTGTACTTGGGAAAGGAAGAGGTATTTGTATTATGCAGCAATCAGCTATGTTTGTGCCATAGTAAGTGGATTTTTCCTTGCAACTACATCCTTTGGGAAAGCTTTTAATTTTGACACTCCTGTTATCCAGGAACACCAAGCAGATGAGGCCCTCTATAGACAGATAGGAGCAACCTTATGTTCACAAGCCCTGGTCCTCATGGGGGTCTTCAACCATCCTGATATCTGGTGGAAGGACAACACAGCAGGACGCAAGCAAGCAAGAAGTTTCCTGAAATGCATTGATGAGAACTTCCTTCTCCAAGTGATAGAGGAGCCAAAGAAGAGAGATGCTATGCTGGACCTTGTTCTCACCAACAAGGAAGGTCTGGTGGGGATTGTGAGGCTCAAGGGCAGCCTTGGCTGCAGTGGCCATGAAGTGTGAGAGTTCAAGATCCTTCCAGCGGCAAGGAGAGTGCACAGTAAACTCTCTACCCTAGACTTCAGAAGAGCAGACTTTGGCCTGTTTAGGGATCTGCTTGGTAGAGTCCCATGGAATAAAGCCCTGGAAGGAAGAGCAGCCCAAGAAAGCTGGCTAATATTCAAGGATCGCCTCCTCCAAGCTCAGGAGTGATGGACCCCAGCAAAGAGGAAGTCAGGCAAAATGACCAGAAGGCCTGCACGAACGAAAAAGGAACTCCTGGCAAACTCAAACAAAAAAAGTGAGCCTACAGAGGGTGGAAGCAAGGACAGGTAGCCTGGGGGTAATACAGAGAAACTATCCGAGCAGACAGAGACCAGATTAGTAAAGCTGAAGCTCTAATATAATTGAATCTGGACAGGGACGTCAAGAGCAAAAAGAAGAACTTCTATAGATATGTTGTGATAAAAGGAGGACTAGGAAACATGTGGTCTGTCTCTGGAAGGAAACAGGAGACCTGGTTACCTGGGATCTGGAGAAGGCTGAAGTATCCAGTGAGTTTTTTGGCTCCATCTTCACTGGCAAATGCTCAAGCCAAAGTGACTAAGTCACAGAAGGCAAAGGCAGGGACTGGGAGAAGGAAGAACCACCCACTGCAAGAGAACAGCAGGTTTGAAACCATCTGAGGAACATGATACAAGTCTTTGGGACCTGATGAGGTGCATCCACGGGTCCTGAGAGAATTATTTTTAAATTTTTAGAAAGGGAAAAAAGGAAGACCCAGGGAACTACAGGTCTGACAGTCTCACCTCTGTGCCTGGCAAGATCATGGAGCAAATCCTCCTGGAATCTATGCTAAGACACATGGAAAATAAGGAGGTGATTGGTGACAGCCAACATGGCTTCACTAAGGGCAAATCATGCCTGACAAACTTGGTGGCCTTCTATGAAGGGTTTACAGTGTTGGTGGATAAGGGAAGAGTAACTGACATCATCTACCCGGACTTGTGCAAAGCCTTTGACACAGTTCCACATGACGTCCTTGTCTCTAGGTTGGAGAGACATGGATTTGATCGATGGATCACTCACTGGATAAGGGACTGGCTGGAGGGTCACACTCAAAGACTTATGGTCAACAGCTCAAGTGGAGACCAGCGACAAATCATGTTCTACAGGAGTCAGTATTGGGACCAGTGTTGTTTGTCAGTGACAGGGACAGTGGGGTTGAGTGCATCATCAGCAAGTTTGATGATGACACCAAGCTGGGTAGGCAGTCAACATGCTGGAGGGAAGGGATGCCATCAAGAGGGACCCAGACAGGCTTGAGAGGTGGGCACATGCCAACGTTATGAAATTCAACAAGTCCAAGTGCAAGGTCCTGCACATGGGTTGGGGCAATCCCAAGCACAAAAACAGGCTGGGCAGAGAATGGCTTAAGAACAGCTCTGAGGAGAAGGACTTGGGGGTGTTGGTGGATGAGAAGCTCAACATGACCTGGCAAATGTGCACTTGCAGCCCAGAAACCAACCATATCCTGGGCTGCATCAAAAGGAGTGTGACCAGCAGGTCAAGGGAGGTGATTCTCCCCCTCTACTCTGCTCTCTCCCAAACGTAACAAAACCATGGGCCTGTTGGAGCGAGTTCAGAAGAGAACCACAAAGATGATCAGAGGGCTGGAGTACCTCCCCTATGAGGACAGGATGAGAGAGCTGTGGTTCTTCAGCCTGAAGAAAAGAAGGCTCCAAGGAGACCTTATGCAGCCTTACTTCAAGCAGGCCTACAGGAGAAATGAGGAGGTACTCTTTATCAGGGAGTGTAGCAATAGAATGAGGAGTAATGGTTTTAAGCTGAAACAGAGTAGATTTTTATTAGACATTAGGAAGAAACTTTTACTGTGAGGATGGAGAGAAGAGAAGACTTGTGGCCTCTGCTGGGGTTCAGGTGCTTTGTGTTTTCAGGTCTGTGCCTGTGCATGGACTACCCAAGGTTCAAGGACCCAAACCTTCCCACCGTGCAAGGCAGCTGGTTTCCAGGAAGTTTTTGGGAGCAACTAGACCCAACATTTGACATCTCTGTAGCACTGTACAAGGCTGTACAGGAATAAAACCAAAAAATTGCGATGTCATAAAGTTCTAGACCTTGAAATTTCAGAGTTTCAGCTAGCTCTGTATTCAGTGCTGGAACAACAAAATTATTTTGTATGGTCAAAGGTGGGCTTCTCTCAGTTTATAGGTCAACATTCCCAGGTTCTATGTTCCAGTAAGTACATATCCATGCACTGAAGTATCTATATTTTAAACTCAGACCTCATGGTCTCAAAGTATCAGTTTGTATAGAATTTCATGTAGAAGAAATATGGGATTACACAATGATGAAAGTCATGTCTTTTTAGTGGAGAGTATAATGAATAAAACAGATGTTGAAAGCAATAGCAGGTCATATTTTTATGGGAATTAATATTAGATTATATTTTATAGGAATTAAGTGCTGTAGCAGAAGGTAATAAGTATTAACTACTGTGTAACATTACATTCCATTGATTTGGCATTTAAATACAAAGCAGAAAGAATTGTTTGTAGCATAACTTGCTCATAGAATAGTAATTTAGTTTGTCCCATCACAGATTACACCGCCTGTTATCTCCAATGTCAGAAAAGGGATTATGTACTGCGTCAAGGCTGACTAATAACTTTCACTGTGGTCCCTTTGACTTGATGCGGTGCCTGAAGGCTGAAAGCAGGAGGTACTGCCTCTCAGTTGCTGAACTCGAGCTACCAAATAACTTCATTTTAGCCATTGGATTTATTCTGTCACTTCAAGGACATCTGTAAATGTTTCACATTTAGAACATGCTTTCTGCTGCAATCAAGTCTCTTGTTAAGGCATTTTTAATTTCCCGATTTTGTATATCAAATACTTATAAACCACAGAGATTTTAATCAGAAAAGGAATAAGAGTTTTGCTTTTTTTTTTTTTTTTTTTTTAATCTTCG
>WKFP01014354.1:773262-807929 GCA_011057875.1 Pterocles orientalis | reverse complement strand
CCCCCCCCCCCCCCCCCCCCCCCCCCGCTCTGTCTATGGAGAGGAGAAAGGCTGAATGTATTTTGTCCTTGAGGACAAATAGCAATATCCTAGCAATAACTATAAACGTTCTTCTCTTATCAATTCTCTCCTGAGCAGGAATCCAAAACATAGCCTTTTGCTAGCTATTTATGAAGAGAAGGGAAAAGGAAAAAAAAATTAACTCTTCTCTGCTTAACCCACGACATATTTCCTTTACAGTTGAAGTGTTAAATCTTCAGATCCTCTGTATCCCAGACTCCAAAACTCCAGGGGATGTCCTCAAGTATCCTCTGGTGCTTTCTGCCAGAGGCTCCAGGTAGGGCTATTATCACCGGTTGTGGTGTAGAGCACATTTTTAACATCTTGTTCTGTCCAGACCGCTCCAAGGTCTACTGCATGAACAATCTCCTGTTTAACTTGTTCGAATATTTGTCATTGCTCAGAGCCTTATATAAAATCATTCTTTCTGGTCAATTGATAGAGAGGGTTTACAATCTGACTGTAATCTGGAATACACATTCTCCATAAACACACAATGCATAAGGAGGCTTGTGTTTCCTTCTCATTAGTTGGTGGCAACATACATGTTCTTTTATTAATTACAACAATTGCAATATGATGAGGTCCACCTTGTCATTTTATTCCTAAAAACTGAATCTCTTGTGCATGTCACTTGACCTCACTTAATTTTATGGCAAAACCAGCTCTCAAAACTATTTGGATTTCTTATGCTGTGTTGCCTACACAATGATGTCATCGATATATTGCAGGTGTTCCAGAGCTCCACTCTGTTCCAGTGCATTCTCCTCTTTGTAGGGATACCTTTCTGTTGCACCTGCTAGGAGCCACTGCCAAAAGCTGAAATCTCATATCCCTCTTCCAATTGCTTTATCAATGCCTCCTCCCCTGGCAAGCGATTCCAACTGTCTAGCTTCTTTAGATCCAGGCTACTGGCCCCACTATCCCAACACCGAGCAGCCAGGTGAGAATGTTCTGACCTTGATGACACCTGTAATTTTTTATATATATTGCAGTTCACCCAGGGATAGAGGTTGAGAGGTTACCATCTTGTCTGTGATTTCTTCCTCTTTCTCCTATTCTCGTGACGGCCCTGTTCTGGAGTAGTCTGCCTCCTCACTACAAGGATCCTAAGTTTCTTCCTCCCCTTCCATCATAAGAGGACCTTCTTCCTGCTTTTCTACACGTGTTGATTCTCATATTGTTTTCTTCTTCCATATGGAGGCAACTGGTAACAGCAGAAACCCTGAGGTGCTTTCCAGTGTAGTTTCAGTAGCCACAGTTGTGGCTGTTGTGAGAGTTTCAGTAGCTGCAGTGTTTGGCACAGGGGTTGGAGCAGGCATCACAAATGCCAGGGTCAGAGTATATGTGGCAAGCGCCAGAGTTTGTGTAGGTCTTGCTGTGACTATTATGAAAGTTTGGTAGCTGCTCCTGTAGCTGTCATGCAAGTTTGGGTAGCCATGGCTATGACTTTCAAGTAAGTTTGAGCCGCTACAGTGCATGTTGCCTTAGTTGGGGCAGCCATAATGAATATTGGAGTTTGAGTAGATGCAATGTGTTTGCACTGGGCACCAGCAGCAGACGGGGGTGGAACAATCACAGCAGGAGTTGTGGTCTGTGTAGCCATAGCAGCCACTGGGGTTGGAGTCACTATGGTCTCTTTCACGGGGCTTGAGGTGGCAACTAGGGTGACACTGGGAAGGTATGGAATGAATCATTGATTTACCCTAAAAGTATATATGCGTTGACATACCTTCATAAGCCCTTGCAACAGGATAACAATGGTAAAAATGATGGTTTGAACATCCCAAGGGTACTCAAAATCCTCAAAAACTTTTGTAGCTGCTCTGGAGAAGAGTGAAGGCAGATGCCCCCTCCCCCTTGAATTGTTTCTCCATGGGACAAATGCAACCGGTGTAATTGGCAACAATGTGCACAAGATGGCACCCACAGTACAGGGATGAAGCCACTCCTTGACTTGGCTGACCAAAAAATCTCCCTATGAACAATAAAGATCATCTCCTGTATCAATTTTATCATATCACACACCACAACACAACAGAACAGCAAAACAATGCTCTCAATCAGATAAACAGTAATGTTTGCCCAGCTAGCTCAGAGGGTATAGTATGAGACTCTTACTCTCAGAGTCATGGGTTCAAGACTTACACAGAGCATATTATCAGCCTTCTCAGCACAAATCCAAACACAGCCTCCTACTTGCTACTCTGAAGAAAGTTAGCTCTCTGTCAACCAGAATATTCTGTTTATGGAGGTTTACTGTTAATGCAACTGCACATGTAAAATTTCACGTTGGAAAATATATGCATACACAAATAAGAAAGAAAGGCAAGGCTGGAGGACCTATCTGTTTCAAACTGGCCCCAGCAAAGGCAAGAACATAAAGCATTTCCTCATTAAATGCTCAGACAAGAAGTGGATGACAACCATTGGACTGAGGGGTTCACGACTCTGCATTCCAGATCAGCTTCCAGAAGGTGCTCTTACCATTACCTCTACATCTTTGAGCTTTCTGTCAAGTGCTGTTTTCTGTGCTCAGAACAAAAGTAATTGGGATGTAGAAAGGAGCAGAGTGTAAATATTGTTGTGTATCCTGGTACTCAAAGGACTCACCTAAACATAGGAAGCAGGGAGCTAATCAGTTTTTCAGAATTTGTTTATGCATCTGCTTAAATGACTATTTAATCTATCTGGAAAATATGATAAACTCTGAACTATTTGATGTAAGATGTGTCCAACACAAATGAGTGTAATACTGCTTTCAGTCATGTTCTTGAAGGCAAGAATGACATAGATGTTATCTGCAGAAAAGCGACTTAGATATCTCACACCAGGAAAGCACCAAAACCTCCAAGAGACAAGCAGGAGTAGGTGTCCCCTCCCGAATAGGGTATCCAAGCCCTGAAGTAAGGCACAGCTTGAGACAGAGACTTGGGTTTACCGTTGACTTAGGTCTTTATACATAGCTCTCACTCAGCATATCAGTTCTCTTTTCCTAACGGTGTAGTTCAGACCATGAATTTTGTTATGGAGGCCACATCAAGTCCTAGCAGATATAAACCTTTCTAAGTCAAGCTGTACAGGAAAGACATTCACCAACGCAGCGCAGGAGGCAAGAAAGGCAGTGAGAAGCACTGGGTGGAGGAGGCCAGGCAGCAGATCACAGACATGTTGTTTGACAATTTAGTGTTCAATATAAAGGGACAGAAGTATAGATAAGAAAGGCTCTGCCTTGGATATGTTGTAGTCTTTACAACTGTGTAGTGTGGATGTAAAATTTAAACCTTGTATTAAGTACAAAGAAAATCATGCTACATACTACATAGAATTCAATCTTACAGTATATTAAAAACTAATTTTTCAACTACATTAGTGACTGCAGATTTCAGGTTTGGAAAAAAGTGTCTGAGCAAGATGAAAAGAATGTGAGAAAAAGAGTGAATAAGGGAGAGCAGGAAATGTTATGGATTACATACACATGCACACACACACACAGCTTTTTTGTATCTTACATGGACAATAGCAGAGCTCTGCTTCACCCAAAAGAAATATATTTATCTACAATATTCTTGACAGCAGACATGATTAAAGTTATACTCAAGGAATTCCACAGCCAATGCCCAGAGTGCTGGGAGTTGCATCCAGCTGCCTGTCAAAGGAAGCAGAAAAATGATGGGAAGACTAGTAACAAAAAAAAAAAAGTTTCCTTCCCTCAGAAAAACAAAGCATCAAAGAATGCTTCCTTGGCAAGCAGTTTTCTTTGCGAAGGATTCCCAACCCTGCTGTTCTGCAACTACTGTGCTGTCTGCACTGCTTTCTTTCACCTTTTATGCATTAGCTACACCAATTGTCAGATGCAGCCAGGCCACAGGAACAATGGGATTTCTACTTTGCAGACTGCAAACTGGAAACACTACCAACAGTCATTAGTCTTAGGCAGCAGGGCAGGAAATAGAACACAAGCTCATTGCAACCAGAAAAAAAAAGATATGGTAAAACATTAGAGAGTGAAGTATCTCTCCACACTAGGTAAAATTATTTTAAAACAAAACATTTAAGCAAAAACACAGAAATCCAAATCCTTCTGTGTGACTATGGTATGTATGCAGTGCTTTTAAGAGGTAGAAACTGATCTCCCTGCACTACTCTATTTACAACATTTATGTGGTTGGAGAACTTTGGGATGATTTTGTAACCACCTGGCACAAGTAAAGGTAAGCAGAGGAGGCTCATAGTCTGGAAGATGCATATTGCCCAAAGGAAAACATTCATTAATACAAACTAGTAGTTTATTAATTACTGCAAACTGACCACTATTCATCACACTTGTCATCTTGGATGTTTGGAAAAGCCCTTCCAGTTCTGCAACTTGAAGGAAAAGAGGCGGCAATATAGTTGAGATACTAGAGAAGAAAGATCAGGACAGATGGCTGTTCTACACACTGTTTTTTTTTCTAGCCAGTCTAAAGTCACACAAAGTTAAAGAAGCAGGTCGAACTAATTACAGTTCTCAGAGAAAATCATTACAGAATAGTGTTCTGTCGTGGTTTATAAAACCACAGGTACAGTTTTTCTAAAACACGTAGTGGGATGAGGCAGGGAACTAGGAGGGTTTCACTCACCACTTACAGTCACAGGCAAGAGACCAACACGACTCGTGAAGAACAATAAAACAACTGAATTTATTAACTATTTATGACAAGAAGCAGGATACTGAAAGAGAGAAACCACATCTTACACAAAGGCACTTCTCCCCCACCCCTTCCTTCGTCCCAAAGCTCAAAGGCTTTGTTCTGTACCTTCTTTCCTCCCTTGGCGGCACATGGGGGGAAAAGGTGGGGGGAATGCAGTCAGTTGAAGCTGCTCTTTTCTTCCTCACAGCCTCTCCTGGCTGCTATGTTAGTTTCAGACAGGGCTTCGGTCCCGCAGCAACTCCCCCAACTCTGGTGAGGCTTCTAGTCCAAGTATGAGATCCTCCACAGCTGCTTCTTCTCTTCATCACGTGGCAGGGGAAATGCTGATAGAGTTCTCTTCCATGGGCTGACTCATTACCTGTGTGGCCGTCTGTCGTGGGTTAAGAGAGAGAGAGTTAATTTTTTTTTTTCCCCTTCTCTTCATAAATAGTTAGCAAGAAGCTATGTTTTGGATTCCTGCTCAGGAGAAAACTGATAAGAAGGAACATTTATAGTTATTGCCAGGATATTTTCAAGGACAAGTACATTCAGCTTCTCTCCCCTCCACAGACGGAGGGGGGGTGGAGGGGGAAGACAGTCTGGCTTGTAGCTTGGGATTTGCTTTTAGGTTAAGATTGAGAAGCAGACTGACCAATTATTCCATCCCATGAACGTCATGCTCAGTATATAGGTGAGGACTCCTCTGGGAGATCTTTCTCTTTCACTTCCCTTGGGCTCCAGATCATCTCGCTTGGGTTCGTTCTCCCAAGGCCTTTCCCACCCCCACAGATGCCATTAGCTCTCGGCCCGGGACACTCATTATCTCCGTTTCGTGAGTTTCGGGATCCTCCCTCTCCGGGGGGATCATTAGCTGTTTTTTTTCCCCTGCTTCGGTCAGCTCTCAGGCTGAGACGCTGGGACGCTTGGGCTGTTATCTCTGTTCCGTGAGTGCCTCCGGGAGCGGTGCACCCCTCCCCCCCCTTTCCCTCCCCCTTTTCTGGGGGAATCGTCTATGCGGTTTCTGGGGATCACTAGCTGGCAACAGGCTGAGCCTTTTCGGGGGGGCAGTATCACTGTGTATCACCTATTCCCTCCCTCCTCTGGGGTCATTGGCTGGGAGTGGGCTGGGCCTTTGGTCATCAGGTGGGGAGGGGCAGTATCACTGTGTATCACATTGCATATTTGTGTATAGTATTATTTCCAATATTGTTGTAGTTTAGTTATTAAGTTGTCCTTATCTCAACCCACGAGTCCTCTTTGCCACTTACCTCTTTAATTCTCTCCCCTATCATTGGGTGGGGGCAGGGACTGTGTGAGCGGGTATGTGTGGTTTGGCCCCCAGCCAAGGGCCAACCCGCCACACTGTCTCTTCCAGTATCCCTCTTTTCCACCATCGGAGGTCTTCATCAGCTCCGGGGAAGAAGGGCTCCCAGGGGAGCCATGGCGTGGGCTGGGCTACAGCAGAGCGTTCACAGAAGCCAAGCAGGTGACCGGAGGGACCGGATCAGCCATCCGCACCATGTTCTCCTCCGGGTGCCGGCCGCGCCAAAACTATTGTTCTATGCTCCTTTCTAAATATGTTATTCGCAGAGGCGCGATTGGCTGGTCCTGGCTTGGGGCCTGGCTTGGGGCGGGTCCATCTTGAGCGGGACCCTGCCTTCCAAGCAGTTTCTTACACAAGGCTAAGCGTGGTGTCCCTTCCCCCACTCCCCCTGTTAAAAAACGCTTGGAGGGGGGGTGCTGGGGGTGACTCATCAAGAGCCATTTAAAGAAACTGAACCAACACCATAACCCCTCCCTTGCTGCCAGACAACCCATAATATGATCACATGCCAGCTTCAAGGTACTTCTCTATTAGCCCAAATCATAGGGTATACTTTCGAGTCATTGGGATATAGGGCATTTCTGAACCACGGTCTTAAAATTGTTCCAGCTAGGAGTGACAAACAGAGAAGAAGATAAATTTGTTGCTAAGGAGGAAGCATAAATGATGACAGTGGGGCTCAAACACACCGTGGCTTGTGAAGGGCACATTTTCTCCTGTCCACCATGCACTGGTCATCTTTCTTTGTCTGCCCTTGCAGATTCCTGAGGTGATGCTTAGGAAAGTATCAACAGCTGCTTACAGCAGAAATACAAGTCAGTCCAAAAGTAGAAATATATGAAACTGGGGACTGCTATTTAAACAGATAAGACTCAGACTTTACTAAATTAAGCTGTAAGTGTTTGAAGAAGCGGGTTTTTATAAACATTATCTTATGCTTCCACTCTCTGGAATTTCTGAAATCTCATGAAGACAGACTCCAGCGGACAAATTTGAATGAAAGGATTCAGTAACTGAATATTTGCATTTCTCCTGCTCAAAGGGGTTTAGATTTGAAGGTTACTAAATAGAATAAAGACTATTAAGAGGAAAATCAGAATACTTTACCTTACACAAACACTTTGAGCATTAACAAGGTACATTTGTAGAAGCATCTAAGGCAATGGAGAGTTATTTAATTGAAGAAATCCTTACATGATCATTTTATTTTCAGTAAAATATCGGCTCTAATGTTAAGAACCAGGGAAGGACTCCAGTGCCAACTAAACTTGCCACAAATTTTGAAATAAGATATAGTAACACTTAGACATTAGTCATAAGATTAAGAGCTTTTGAGCTGAGTTTTTTTCAGACAGATTGGGGAAAAAAAGTAAATATAGGTGTAAGGCTGAGGCATCATGATCCAAGTCAGATAAAAGGAAATGTGCATGGACAAACACTAACTTGTAGGAGTCTAAAAAGGAAGTGCTGACCCAAGTTTAACTATAGTGATGTGAATAATGCTAAACTAATGTTGCATTACCATATGCATTATAATTTTGCAGCCACAGATTTTCTTTAAGAAAACATCTGCAATGCTGAAGTTTTAATCTTCTCAAAATTGCAAGGCAGAAAAATTACTCAGGCCTCAGTATCTAAGTATCACAAAAGGAATGTTATGAAGACTGTCATTATGACAGCTATTTGCTCTTATTTTTTGCTAAGATTTTTAATCCTCAAGTTTGGTTTTGATGTTTGCTTGTAATAGGCCATTGCTATATGTTTTCAAGTGTCTACCTATTCTTCTCAAAACAATAGCAAATTTTCTAAGGTCTATGATAAAGAGAGAGAGGTTAGGAGAAATAATGCTGTCAGCTCAATTGATGACAGATCTTCTGCTCAAAAAGAGGTCAAAATACCTGGCCTCTACATGAGCTTTCAGAGTAAAAAGAAAAAAAGAAAAATGCTGACTAATTTTCACATACGCCAAGGGATGGTGTTGTGGTTTTAAATCCAGCTAGCAGCAAACAAATACCACACAGTTGCTCACTCGCCCCCCTCCATCCCAGGGATGAGTGAGACAACTAAAGGGGTAAAGGGAAAAGAGACTAATGGGCTGAGATAAGAGCAATTTAATAAGTAAGCTACGACAAAACAGAAAATAATAATAATGATAACAGCAATATATATATAAATATACAAATGAGTGAAACACAGTAAAAGTGCTCACCAGCTCACCAGTCTTAGTCTCTTCCCAGCTGCCATGTTAAGAAGGGAGGTTTCCTCGAACCCTTTGTATTTGATCGACCTGTCAGTTTCCCAAGAAAACTGAGGCCCTTGTGCCTGTACACCCTGTCAGCGTCTCATATAGGGTCCCTACCAAACAGCCCACTGTATCAGAGGATGATTTAACTAACTTATTCTGTGACCCACAGTGACAGCGTCACTGAGTCAGACCCCTTATTGCAATTACTCAAGTTTCTGGAAACTTATGCAAAGCAAATTTTACTTTATAAAATACAGGGTCGGAGATTGCCATTGATAGTAGACTGTCTGCAACAACAATATATAATCAGATTTTAGTTGTCAGTGATCATTTAATGCACATAAAAAGAGGTTCTTACCCAATAGGCATCCATATGGGGGAGAAGATAGGTTCAGCCCGTCAGCTGACACCCTAACTTTCTCCCCTCATCAATCTGCTTTTATAATATTTCTTTGTATTTAGGTGGAGCTTCAGTGACTCTAGTCATACATACCTTTATTACTGATTGGTGTAAAATTCTCTCTCTTCGCCCTCTAAGATATAGTCAATAAAATAGAGAACGCATGCTCAATGAGGAGTGGTTGCACTTCAGAGGTGAGTAACTGTGGGATGGAGGTGTGTTTTGGTGTTATAATGGCATTATAATGAGCAAGGTTCATCTCAGGAGAGCGATTTCACCACAATTGGTGGATCACTAACTAATATCTTTCTTGTTGGACAGCTTCTACAAGGCCTATAGGCTCATAGTACCACCAAGTCCCCATCTTCTGCAAGGTAGTGCAACAGACCATGGCCAAAAAGCCTTCACCGTGTTCTGTGCTCCGTGTTCTGGCTGTTCTGTTCTTCTTCACGTGTGCCATGATTACAGGATGTGTTGCCTGGGAGATCACTGCAGAGTGAGTTCTTTGCATGCCAATTGCATCTTTGTCCAAGAAAGTAGCAAGTGTGTTTTATATTACCCCTAAAGATTTTCTGATATTTTAACTTCTGTTAGGATGTAAACATTACTTTAGAGAAACTAATTTCCCCCCACTCATTTTCCCAAACCAGATAAGAATCCAAGGGCAGAGAGAGTCCTGAAACCACAATCCCATGAAAGAGATAAGAGCTCAAGCACCTGAGAGACTGAGAACTGACGGAGAGAGCAAGATGACCCTGAGAGAGGGGTGATCCAGAGAGAGAGGCAAACTTCTGGACAGACCCTTATCTGTATACTGGTCATGACCTGCATGATATGGACTATAGCATTGCTCAATTTGTGTCTGAATTCTAAACCAAAGGTCAAATCCTAGGATAGTAATTGGGATTATGATCCCCCCTATATTCTCCTGCACCTGCAGACACTGGCACAGCAGGGAAGCTGAAAAGTCACTGACTGTTCCGGCAGCAACTTTAAACATCAGTATGTTTTCAGTCGTCTTCTTCGCAGAAATCCAAAACACAAGCTCTTTCTAGCTACTATGGCAAAAGCTAAAACCTGTCGAAACCAGGACAGACAGGTACAGTCAGGAATGTTTCCCAGGATCATCAGATTGTATAGTGGGGGGTGTTCTAGAAACATATTATGGCTTTCTTCTGACTTGGATACCCAGGTTTCCTTTGAAAAACCAAAGCCTAGAGGGATTCCTGGCTCTCATTTCATTGTAGTCCAGATGTAAGAATGTACATGTTTGGGTCAAGAAGCCTGGGCACACTTTCAGGTCCACTACATTAGATGCAGCCATAGCGATGAGACTTCATCTGGGACATACAAAGTTTCAACTATCAGAGGTACAAACTACTCGATGGGTGTGTCACCCTTCTGAACATGCAGTGCTACATTTCCTTTACTGATTTGGGACATCGTATGACAGATCTATCTGGTCAACATGATGGGGAAGGCTCACGAAACAGGCAAAAGCTTCCAGCACTGTGTAGCTGGTATTCTTGTAATTTCATGGAATTCTGTAAAGAAAATACATATAAAGTATGTTTACTTTATCTTCCATTTTTGAGCCACCAGGATTTTCTTGGGTCATGTTTCAAGATTACCACAATACTTCTGTTCTCACAAGGTCACTCTTCCCTACAACATAGGTTGTCAAAGAAAAAAAAAGATTGCAAGACTCCTACTGTAAACCTCAAAGTAGACTGCAAGACTTTCTTGGTCCACAGAAGACAGTGACTTTATATGAACTAGAACTGAGTTAACAGGTTTTAACTACCAGGTAGTAAAGCAGATGATCATAGCATGCATACAAACCACTTACATGCATGAGTTTAATAAGAAACAAACAAAAGTCACTAAATTTAAAGGGGCTCACTGATAAAAATGGACTTCTCTATATTAATTTCTTTAAGTCAGAACTGGATTCTCCCATTATTTTTAAGCAATCTCTGTAATGAGGAAGCACAACTTCAATGGCAGCATTTAAATCTGGAGACAGTAATTTAGTGCTTTTTTTCTATTCAGTTTTGGATGCCTTATTTTTGTTGTATATAACCCTATGGGTTTGTACGTTTGGAATATCATAGCAAAGCCTCATAGCTCACGTGTCCACACAAGACAGGGCAGTAATGACTGTTATCTCCATTTTGTAGGTGGGCTATTTGGAGTGAGGATAACACTTCTCAGTTAGCTGGGATTAGTGAAAATAAGGTTTGCGTGGCTCCCAGTTTCGTGTAATCATTCTGTCTCCAAGAGAAAGCAGTATAAATAGAATACCAGAGAGTCTTAATCCTACATGAGGTAAATTGCAGTGCAAAGTTTCTAGTGTGAAGATCTCTTAGGAGTCTTGGTGCATCACTAACCCTTCAGGGGTTATTTTGCACAGTGTTGTCAGAACAGTTGTCTGCCCTTTGGAGCCCCTGTGATGACTGTGTTTGTAGCAGTCTACAGAGGTAAAAAGCAAAAGTGACTTAGTTCAGTCTGCTCTACCCTTCTGATCATTAAGAGCTGTGCTGAAAGAGCAATTCAGCACAGGTCGTCCGAAACAAAATGCAGAGATCATGGGTCAACACCGGAGGTGCTTTCAGCAACTGGCACCTACCATGGAAAAGATAACTGTCTAAAAACTCCCCTAGATAGCCACTGTTCAGTGAGTACCTGGTTTGTTGTTAGCAAGGAAACTATGTGTTAGTGGTATGAAAAAAAAGCTTTATGGGATGATTAGTGTTGTAATTAGCCCATACGTAATGGGCATTATTGCAGGTCCATGATCTTAACACCTGTTCAAGCCAAACCCTTTCCTAGCTCTTTTTCTGGTTCTCTGCTTTTGTGTTCTCTTCTCCTCTTCTCTTCCCTTTCATTGGAGTAGTCAAATAGTCAGAAGTGTGTCCAAGCTTGTCCATTCCTCATAGTCATCCCTCTCCCTGACAGACACACAATTATCTTCTTGATTTATGTCAATAAGAAGTAATTCTACTAAAGTTAGTGGAGAAATCTCCGTGTAAGTGAAAAGAATAAATCTCTGCAAAGCCTTCAGTGAACATTCATCAATACAGCCTACCCGTTTCATGCTAGCCCACTTATGCAAGTGCTTATAAACCTAGTTTAAATGGCAAGTTAGCCAGGTTTGTAGCTGATTTGTGCTTGGTCAAAAAACAAAGGAATACAAATGAGTTTGTGTACCTCATCTGTTAATTATGTGAGATTAATTAGTATTTATTTGACATATTTTGTCTTTTACACACAGATAAAAGCATAGGAATTACATTTACTACAAGTTTTGTAGGCAGTGCTATTTTCTCTGTTGTGTCATTTCTATGTAGAGATGCCTTGTATTCTACTGCTGATAGTCTTCTCTTTTAAATGCGCCAAAATGGTCTAGAGATAACCTCCCAAATAACAGGAGGTTAATGACATGCTCATTATAAAATTGCATAACTGATGCATCAGGTTTTCAAATGGCCATAACCCATTTAAAATGTCTCAACCAATAGGAAATTGACCCAAAAAGATGTCAAATAAACCATGAATAAAAATCGACCCTGATGACGAAGAGCCACTGTCAGTGATAATGCTATTTGAAACCATGTCAAATCAATAGATTCCATTTTTAGTGGAATTTTTTAAAAGTATATTTTGACCTTTATCTTTCAGTGCAAGCAGCCAGTCCTAGTGGTTACAGATGACTGCACTGAAGACTTTACTACAGCTAAAGCTCATTACTTACTGGTACACTATATGCAGAGCTTTCTGATATTTATCCACCACTTCTTGCTTATTACATCTGCTCTGTGAAATATAGCCTAATAATGACACCCTATTTATGCATAATATGCGCACTTCACTAGTTAATTTTTACAATATTTGTCTCCTTCCTTAGCACATTTAGTCTTGTTTCATGTGAAACCCAGTGATTTTGCAAAAGTATGTTGCGAGTATCTCATTAGTCAAATTCTAATATTCAGTAGGGTTAAGATGGGACCCTGAAGACCTCATATGAGTAGGAGATGCTCTCCTAGTGACCCATGAAACCTGGCTGTTATCCAGGACAGACATACCCAGCTAGTGAGTTCTGCCTGGAAAAGAGGGCTAAAGGAGGCATTCAGAAATGACATCCCATAAGAAACCAGAAAGAATTAGAGAAGCCATCCTGGTTAAGGATATAGTACAGGTAACTTCCCTTTCCACAGCATTTATGATTTGCTGGGATCTCTGAAGTACAATGCTGATGCTTCTACTTGGAGCTAGACCTACTTTGTTTTTCTTATTTTAATATTTGACAATTGCAGTTTTATAGCCTTTATATTAATAAGCTGAAACACAGATCCATTGGGATACATAATTGTTTAGAGCATCTGGTCATCTAAGATTTGGCAATACAAAATACTAGGCGTGATGTTTATACTATGAAATCCGAGCAAACACAAGACTTTATAGGTTCAGATAACTTACCCACCAGTCATGTCTGCAGCTGATATTAACTTTTCAGGATTTTGTTTTACTTTTGAGAGGTCAGTTGTATTCTGATGGCTTTGTGAAAATTGACTTGTGCAGCTATCTCCTTTCCTAAAAGGCCGCACAGTTTACTGGTCAGCAATAGCACTGAGCTTGACTGTGAAAGAGGCAGTGTTGGATGATTCAGATATGAATAGAGTGCTTGCCATCAGTGCTGATAGAACTGACACATTTGTGTCCCCTGCAAATATGGGTAATGTAGCCAGGAGATGGCTGTTGAGGAAAGAGCTGATGATGCATTTGCACAGCCTGGGACTGGGCCAAGTTTGAGCCTACCACTACAGCATGGGTGCTAATTAATGGCTCAACCTGTATCTGCTCTCATAAACTCTAACTGTGAATAAACATTTGTACAGAATGATCTCAAGAAGATTAGAGGAATGACAACCCAGAAATCTGCCTGTGGTCTCAGATAGCAAAGCCTTTGATGACCAGGAGAATCAGCTTAGGTTTGCCCAGCCATAAAGTTACCACACTTCATTGTGTTAACAGAGAGATCTGTTGTACATAGCTTTTGCAGCCTGGCCCAACCATTTTTCCTGAGATCAGTCCTCCCACTTCCAATGTCTTTGATGGTTATTATAGATAAGTCAGGTCTTATATTGTCAACTTAGCTATCACACTTCAAGGTCTGGACACAGGACGTTGAGTCAAAAAACATTGTTTCAATAGAGGCTTGTGAAGTTTTTCAGACCTTTCCAAAAGTTTCCTGCAACTGGTGCAGAGATCAGCTTTCCAAGAGGGTATGCTTCTAGTGTGTGCATCAGAGGTGATTGCCAGGGTAGTGTTTTTACAAGGAGGACAAGGTAACGTATTTAAACTAAAAGCTGTGTAATGAGAAAAAGAAGTAAGTTATTGAAAAATCCATCAACAAAACTGCTGAGTTTAGTGACTAATATACTATAATCAGGCAATGATCATGTAATGTCATCAAACATAGCTTCTGAAATAGTATGTGATCTGTTACGAGACTTAAGGCAGTATAATACTTCATGGCCTTCTGAAATACACCTCAAACCGGGAAAGACACATTTAAACATTTTCTTCAAGGGTTGCTTGCAATTTCTTTGCTTTGAAATCTCTTCTCAAATTTCCTCTTCCTCATCCTGGAGGGAGAATGTCCCCTGTTGCTCATAACATAGGTAGAAGCAGACATATCTAAGTGGAGTGACTGTGCTTTATCATTTGTGGCTGTATCTAGTAGTACCAATGGTAGTTACATACAGTTCAGATTTAGGTAAGATTAATACATCTGTGAAGATTATTTTGTGTAAGAGTTGTACCTCCTTTTATGACTGGGGAGAAATGACTAATTTTCATAATGTAGAACACAGAAGCCGCACTCACCCAGGTACAATCTGTTTCTATTGTAAGCTTTGATGAATGGGTTTTTATGCAGGAGTGTGCTGCTGTTGGAGTAACCCAACTCTTCTGTAGAAGCAGGACTTGCCTTTCAGGCATGCGCTAAAGAACAAGAAGGATCATGGCCGTTAAAGCATGACTGCAAGTTCAGGGCCACTAAAGTTTCCCGTTTCAAGCTGGTCTGCAGGACATCAGGATATGTAAGCTGGTTGCTAACAATTAGCATATAAAACTGGAAGAAGCAACATTGTCCAATAAGCACCATGTCCTGTGACTGGAAACAGTGATAGAAGAGATACCTAGATCTGGACAAACATTACTCATGCCTCTGCCTCACAGACTAGAGTAATCCCCAGCACTTCCTAACAGTCTAAAGGGCTGCCATGAAACACTAAAAGCCAGAATCACAATCGTGTATCACAGAAGTAACTGTAGGTCTTGTTTTTGTCCTAGGTCTCCACAATAGTAAAGAACTTATTATGACCATCACTACCAGAGAGCAAAAGGAAGAGCAGAAAACAACAGAAAGCAAAAGAGAAAGCAGATCTAGATTTGTCAACATGCCTTTAGGCAGAAAGTCCTTTTTTACTCCACATCTGCTGCCAAGTGCAACCCTGGTGCATGAAGAAAACATACCAACTTCACCAATAAATGAGAGTTTTGCAGGAGATGAATCGTGTCCTGCAGTATCCTTGACTCTGCACATTAGGTGGGGAAAACCTTTGTTCCTACAGTGTGAGTGCTACAGATAAATATAGTGCTTACAGCACTCCATGACTGGACCATGACAGCAAAATTCCAGGCTTCTTTTCTCAAATCTAGGTGTTCAAATTTTGTAGAGAAAGCCTAGTTCTCTTCATACAACAGCATTCTGTTAATGGGATTTTTGTGAACTTACAAGTTCCAGCAAAGTTACTCCTAGTGAACTCTACCTAGTGTGAGTGGGAGAGCACTCACATCTCCAAACTGTGTTGACTTATGAGGAACACACAGAGGCCAAATTTATTGCTGGTAAAGTAAGAACTTCTTTGGCTTTGAAGGGTTACAGGGACCAAGGAAGAGAGGAATAACAAAGAGAAATGTTGTCCATCTGATAGAAATATCACTGGAAACCCTGAGCTGCTTGTGAGTTAGTTTTCAGAGAAGGTCTAAGGAAAAATTTATTTGTTTAAAACCCAAAAAAGTTTGAATTCTGTAAACTGTAGTGTGTCTGCTTTCAGCTTTACCTCTCTGTTTTACCTACAGTTCATAAATTAGTTGCCATGAAGCAGTACTCTGTCTCCAGCATACAGCAGCTGTTATGGTCACTTCAGGAGCTACACATTGTTTTGTGTAATGTGATTTGTATCCTTATAACATAGACACTTTATGTAGTACAGTACAATTGATAACTCAATAATGCAGTTGAATGTGTTGTTGTAACCTACTTAATAAACAACTGAACACCGCTGACCCTGTAATCTGTGTATAAGCATTGCACACTGTATTCATACTGCCTTCTGGAGTTAGTATGTAATCAGTTTATGTAACGTGTTGCTTCTGAAAGCTAGTGGCTGAACTCGGATGACTCAGGAGCTGTGTTCTTTTACCTCTTTTACCTAAAAAAAATTGCTGGCGTGCGAGGGCTTTTCATACGAAAAGGTGCTTAATTAGTACTCATCTTTTTCCCAATAGGATGTAAAGAGGCAGCATGGAGGAAAATGAAAGACTTTTTTTCAGTTCATATTGTCTTGTGAGTGGGGATTTTAGTGATAAAGAAGTATACCTGGGCCTACCTTGTATTCCTTATCTTTGCATCCCTTCCAAATTATCATTCTCTGACTTTTTATACCTGTAAAACTCTGGAGCAGCTCCAACAATTGCGGTGGAAACCATCAGAACAATGCTGCTGGTGAGAGAATTCAGAACAGCGTTGTGAATTTGTAAAAAGAAACCAGACAAATCACCACAGACACTTGGACGGGGCCCATTCCAGCAGATTCTGTGAATACTATCCCTGGAGATTGTAAGAGCTTAATTAAAATTTACGAAAAAGGGAGTAACATGATCTTGACAATTCTAGAGGAGTTTTCAGAATGCTGTTCTGACTGGCACAAGCAAGGAAACAGTTAAAACTTAGTATGTATAGCAGTTACTTAAAATGTCAAACAGCACATCAAAATGCCTTTATGTCTCATTTAAATCATTCAAAAATGTGGATATCCGAGTCAGTAAAAAGTGTAATTCACTGTATCTCTTATGCTTCCTAATCATGTAGTGTTCATTACAGCTACAATCTGCAGTACATATAAAAAATACATCTTGATTTGACCATGGAGCTGTAAGGGATGAAAAGAGAAAGTGGTTTGTTACAATAGATCGCAACTGCCTGTCAAAGGCCCTGATATGGGATGAAAGGCAATTGTCTGCTGAAGGCCTTGTAAACAAACGGTTTGTCTCAAACATCATGTTTGCAAAAGATGGCAGTTGCCTACTGAGGGACCCTTAATCATACACCTTACTGATAAGAGGAAGCATGGAGTGCACCAAAGGACTTCTGGCCTCACTCCCTTGCTAGCGAGGTCACCTCCCTTACAACCAAGTTTTGGGCTGCATTATAAAAGGGGTGGCCAGCAGGGAGAGGGAGGTGATTGTGCCCCTCTACTCGGCTCTTGTGAGGCCCCATCTGGAGCACTGTGTCCAGGCCTGGGGCCCCCAGCACAGGAAGGACGTGGAGCTCTTGGAAAGGGTTCAGAGGAGGGCCACTAAGATGATCAGAGGGCTGGAGCACCTCTCCTATGAGGAAAGGTTGAGGGAACTTGTTTAGCTTGGAGAAGAGAAGGCTCTGGGGAGACCTCATTGCGGCCTTCCAGTACTTGAAGGGAGCCTATAAACAGGAGGGGGAGCGACTATTTATGAGGGTGGATAGTGACAGGACAAGGGGGAATGGTTTTAAGCTAAGACAGGGGAGGTTTAGGTTAGAGGAGATTAGGAGAAAGTTTTTCACCCAAAGGGTGTTGGCACACTGGAATAGGTTGCCCAGGGAGGTCGTGGATGCCCCATCCCTGGAGGCATTTAAGGCCAGGCTGGATGTGGCTCTGAGCAGCCTGGTCTAGTGGTTGGCGGCCCTGCATATGGCGGGGGGGTTGAAACTAGATGATCACTATGGTCCTTTTCGACCCAGGCCATTATATGATTCTATGATTCTATGATTCTATGATTCTATGATTCTATGATTCTATGATTCTATGATTCTATGATTCTATGATTCTATGATTCTATGATTCTATGAACAAACCTCGCCCCACTGCCTTGCCCCACAAGGTCACCTCCCTTGCCTCCAAGGCACCAACAAGGAAAGTTCAGCCAAAGTTAATCTAATACAGGGTCTGCATGACCACCAACCCGGTTGGTTGAAAGAGTTAATGCTGCCCTTCCCTGCTGACTCATGTAAAAAAAATGGTTCTTCCTATGCAAATCAAGGAGACATCCCCATTGTTTCTCATGCTACTTGAAGAAAGTTAGGCAGAGACCTGAGAACTTTTGTTTATAAAAGGTGAACAAACAATGGGAAGGTACACACTCCCTCTCTCTCTGTCCCTGTGTCTCAAACTAATTTTTCTGGCACATAAGTGTAACAAGTTTTAGTATTAGAAGGTGATTCCAACTCCTTTTGGGGATTGTTTAGCAAGTTTCCATGGGAAGCCTCATTATGACAAGTGACTGCTCGTTTTAGCACTGCTAATGACTGCGAGTTTTATAAGTGGCTGCTGGTCTTTAGTATTGTTGGTAATTGTGGTATCATTACAACATTAGTAACTGTCACATCATTACAAGTTTTAGTATTGTCAGTGGGTGATGGTATTGTCATATGCTTTCTTTGCCAAGTTGTGTATCTTTTGTAATTCTGCTATGTTTTTACATCTTTTAATAAAATTGTTGTTTAATCGAACCTCTCAAATTGTTGTTCCAGGTGTTCCGGGTCACCATGCAGATATTAAAAAGAAACCTTGTCCTCAACCACTGAGTGGGACGGGACAACAGTTACAGGTATTTTTATTGAGTGGCTTGCACTAAAAAATCTGATCCACCCACAAAATGATACCATTCTATTTACATGGTTTGAAAATATCCCTTGTCCTTACAATGCTCCTGAGAATTTTCTACATCTACTTCTTTGGTGTGTGAGCAAAAGAATAATGATGTTGAGCAGCTGGATTCACAGAATGGTCAGAGAGGACCTCTTGAGATCTTCTTGTCAAACCGCTGGTCCATCATTCAGGGTGGGATTCAGTTTGAGGCTGACACCTACATTTCCATGGAAACGTATTCCAGTAGAAATGCAAAAGCTCCCGTGATAATCAGAGGAGGTGTTGGGCTCAACACAGTTGAATAAACAAATCTAGTGCATTTGAGATGTCTTTAGAACTCACCTGGATTCCCGCCACCCCTCTAAAAAATCAGAGGCTGAAGTCCTGTGTCATCTCCAGGTCCTGCATCACATCTGCCAGCTCTCTTAATCCAGGGAGTTGTATTCATTGTATGTAATAGCTTTTTAGGGTTTTCAGGGTATACTGCCTAGCCTCTGACTGCTTCTCTAGAACAGTGCAAACCTCCAATATAACTCTCATATCTGTGAGCTCCTTGAAGAAGTCTCAGGTGCCTTTGGTAACTTCAAGAGGTTCTAGATTCCTGTGTTTGTACAACAAAATTAGTATTTTTTTAGAGTTGTTTTACACTACAATTCATGAGTTGTTCATGGATATAAAGAGGACACTAGGGTGTAACCTCCCCAGTAAAGACAGGATTATGTAGCTTTAGATCAAACTACCTGGGTTTTTTGCGTCTTTGTTTAGCCCTTTATAGCTCTAGTCCTCTTGGGGTTGGCATAGACTTTTTTGGTCTCTTGATTTTCTTGTCTCTTGTTTTTATTGCCTCTTAATTTTGTATAGTTGCTACGTTCTTGAGAGTGTAGGGGTCTGTTGTATTTCATCCCTGGTACTCAGCATTCAACACTGGGGCCAAGAACTCTTAATAAGTAGTGGGACAAACAAGTCCAGGAATCATATTTCATACTCTATCTCCAATCACTTAATTTTAAGACTGTTTTTAATGAGAAGCATGTGGTAAGTCTACTTCAATTTCATTACGACTATATACGAGCATTTGTGGGCAAAGCTTCCCAAACCCATTTATTTTCAGTATTAGAAAAAGGAATGCAAGTCTTAGCAAACTCTGAGTAGATGGACTTTTTTGATTCCCCAGTGTGAACTGTTATATTTTGCCCTTGTATCACATGTAAAACTTCCACTACAGGAATTCAACAACTGCTACAGCAATGAAAATGAAAATGCCATTTATACTGTGGATGAGAAAGCATCACATTTACTCGGAAGATTTACCCATAAAATGAAAATTTCCAAAAGAAAAGATGTGTAAGTGAAGTTCTCTAAACAGTGCTTACCTGAAACTGAAACTGAAATATATTGCGGTAGCCAGGTACGTAGATCAACAGCATTCAGAATCAATTTACTATGGAAATATCTGTAAGCCTTGATAAATTTGATGGAGAGGGAACAACAGTCATTGGGAAGGTGAGGCAAAGGCGATGTCACGGGAAATGTGTTGGTTGACAGCCATCTGAACACGAGCCACCAGTGTGCCCAGGTGGCCAAGAAGGCCAACAGCATCCTGGCCTGTATCAGAAATAGTGTGGCCAGCAGGACTAGGGAAGTGATTGTGCCACTGTACTCGGCACTGGTGAGACTGCACCTTGAATCCTGTATTTAGTTTTGGGCCCCTCAACACAAGAAGGACATTGAGGTGTCCAGAGAAGGGCAACGAAGATGGTGAAGGGTCTGGAGCACAGGTCTTATGAGGAGCGGCTGAGGGAGCTGGGGTTGTTTAGTCTAGAGAAGAGGAGGCTGAGAGGAGACCTTATCACTCTCTACAACTACCTGAAAGGAGGTTGTAGTGAGGTGGGTGCTGGCCTCTTCTCTAAAGCAACAAGTGATAGGACAAGACGAAATGGCCTCAAGTTACACCAGGGAAGGTTTAGGCTGGATATTAGAAAAAAATTATTCACTGGAAGAGTGATCAGGCATTGGAACAGGCTGCCCAGGGAAGGGGTGGAGTCACCATCCCTGGAGGTGTTCAAGAAACGTGTAGATGTGGTGCTTAGGGACATGGTTTAGTAAGTTAGGTGGTGTTGGGTTGGACTTGATGATCCTTGAGGTCCTCATGTGAGGTCCAGTAGCCACAGACTGGAAGCCAATGACCTAGAAGTCAGTGAACAACAATCACTGGACAACAGTTAAAAGGGCCAAATGTGTATGACGTAAGCATACAACAAAATGGACTTCAAATTTTTTAATCTTTTAGCATTACAGCAGCTAGACAAGCACTTAAAAAGTTATTTCTTCCTAGCAGTGGCAGGCTTTGTTCATCCTATAATTAGTGAAGTTCAGCTAGTTTGTTTGTTTGTGCTACACATTCTTTTGAATGCCTTTTTAGAAGAGTCTTACTTCAGTAGCACTAAAATGTGTACAGTGAATAAGAAAGAAACTGAAAATATGTCATGGGTTTAAAAAGTTTTTAGAATTTTAAAAGGCACT
The DNA here is from genome assembly GCA_011057875.1 of Pterocles orientalis. Classification (NCBI taxonomy): domain Eukaryota; kingdom Metazoa; phylum Chordata; class Aves; order Pterocliformes; family Pteroclidae; genus Pterocles; species Pterocles orientalis. Next base: position 786,730 of record WKFP01014354.1, on the reverse strand, counting down.
CTGGATACATTTCAAATTAAACCAGATGCAAACTAGCTCCTTTATATTTAAGCAAACACCTGAAGACTGAAAAAAAAACCCCTTATTTTCATTTAAATAGTGAAAGGCTAACACATGTCTGTTTGGCATGGGTTTCTTTCTGACTGAGAGTAACAAGATGGCCATCTGTCAGCATGTGTCATCTGGGAACCAGCTTCATCAGCGAAGAAAATGACACCATTGGGTGACCTCCTGCCCTACCTGCTGTTCAAAATGATGCTGTCCTCAGACTGGAACTGTGGAGCTAATACCTCCGGGGAACACACATGAAAGATACAAATAAAACATAGAAGTGCTCCATGAGGCAGAATAACACTACCTGTCAAGAGCAGAATAATTTAGCAGGGAGGGAGAGGAAGTGGGGAAGAAGCAAAACAAGACCTAGCTCAACAAAGGTTTTAAAGTCTGAAGAGTGAGTATTCCCAGGTAAAAAAAGCCACAGACATTATGGTGATTCCTAAAGGTGAGCCTTGTCTGCTCACCTAAACAAAATTATTATGGATGTTTCAGAACTAAATCTAACTTTCAAAGCTGTTGCTTGAGATTAATTTCTCCTTATGCTTTTCATTAGCTGAGTGGATACGTTGGCTAATAGCCCTCCCATCTTTTTTGCACCTCTCAGCCTAGATGCTTGCTTGCTCTTTTTCCACTCTAGAGGCACTAGCTATCAGCCTCCACATTCCATTCCCTCACCTCTTTACAATTTATTCACAATTCTTGATGCCCTACAACTTCAATATGCAAAAGACTGGGACCGTGCAATGGTACTTCTCATTAACTCTGCTTCCTCCAGGTCATTTCCATGCTGTGTATTACAAGGCAGCAAAATGTGACACTAATTACTTAGGTAAGCAAAGCCACGAAGCATGCCATGGGTGCTCACAGCTATTCTTTGGTCCCTTGGGAGTTCATTACTGTTGTGCTCAGAAGTATTTTGTAATGGAAACTTTGGTGTAGAGTGCTTCTGTGCATTAAGGTTCATGTAGTTTACAATTGCTTGTATATGCACTCCTATATTTAATGTATCTCAAGGAATACCTGGTATACTGTGGCAATGCCAGATATTTTTAGTTGAAAAGTAAATAGAAAAAGAAGGACATAGGCTAAGTGGACTCATTTTATTTAAATTAAGGAAAAAAATGTTTAGATAGTCTTCTATAGAAGAAGTATATCTTCTAAGTGGAGCTATAAGTAGAGAAGACTCCTCAGAAGTCTAAATAATCTATGGAATGTGTTTCTCTCCTACAAAACAGAGAATTAAATTCCCTTATCCCTCAGAAAATCTCTATGTGTAAATGATGAGTCTTCCTGTGAAAAGATTTCCAATGTGAGCATCATAAAATGCCTAGAAGTATCTCATGTTGTTGCTGTTGAGTGTGTGATATTCCCATTTATGTCTACAGCAGAACACAGCTTTAGTGGAATAGTGTGCTTTCAAAACGCTCCCTAGGCCAAAAAATACGCAGCAGAATAGTGTGTGCTACATTCTCCCTTTCTATGAAGCAAAAGAAACATTTGCAGATAAGAAATAAATGAAAATAAAATTGTTTACATGAGTGTTTTCTAGTCAAATGTTCTTAATACATTAGAAATCTATTGCCGTAGGTAAAAATCTGCTTTAAATCAGCAAATATGATTTACTATGAGGGACACTGTCCAAATCCATAACATTTGCTACCCTTTAAAGATAATCCAATCCAATACTTTTTGTAGCTTTGAGCACTTTCAATCATATGAGCACTGTCAAGATCATATGAATTAGTCACAAACAGAAAAAATCAAAGTAGTTTGTCTCCTAGAAATTCACTAAATCTTTGCATTTGCAAAATTACATTAGAGACCCTGTCCTACCTTTCCTTTATTCACGGGAGTGTAAACACTTGGGGACTGGGTGGTTCTTAAAGCTCAAGGTGGGAGCATGACTAGCCTGTTCTAATTCCATTGTACTAATTTGTTTTACTATGATTCCAATAAAGGAAGCCAATGACATAACGAGTGGTTGGAAACTTTAACCTTTTTTTTCAGATTACTAGTAATGCTTTGACATAATGTTCCCGAGATTTTACAGCCTTCCATGAACTGAAACAGTCCTGCCCCAGATTTAGCAGTCAAATTTTTCTGCTGCCTCTTTTCTCGTGTTTCCAGCTACAAGCTTATTAAAGCATTACATGGTCTTTCTGAAGTGAACATATATAATACATAGTATCTTTGATGTTGCATATTGATCTACACCCAGACTGTTCACCTGTATAGGTATGTTGTTTGGGTTACTGTTTCTTTTAACTGGTAACTACATCAGCAGAAGCCATGCTCTGAACATAGCTTGTACTAGAACAGACAAAAATCTTACCAAGTGTCCTATACGGGGCTCTGTTATTTCAACTAAAATAGTATGGTTGAAATAACAACATTTTTAAAGAGAAGGAAAGATGGTTTTTAACTGCAGATGTTAAAGTAATTTAGAGCTGTAAACGTGTATTATCTTCACTTAAAATAAAAGAGATGAACAGATAGTGACTTAGCAGCAAGGCCTCTACTGCCTCTAGAACCCAGGTCTTCTAAGTAATTTCTGATAATCTTGAAATATAATATGCAAAAAATGAATGAGTCTGCACTAGAAGAGCCCTATTTCAAAAGCAATTAATCCTAAAAAAAAAAAAAATCATTTGCCATAACAAAAAGGTCATTCTGTAAAAAGAATGGAGATCACAGTGAAGAAGGTGAGAGCTTTTTTAGAATGGCAGTGCCAGCTTTTGTCAAGAGCCAGCTGAAAAGGATGTATACACAAGGATTTCAGAAGCAGACAAGTAAGTAGAGGCAAGCACAAACATTGATATTTACCACTACAGGGGAAAAATAAAGGCATCAAAGAACTATTGGTGAACAAAGAAGGGTGAGGATGTGGTAGACAAATTTATCCTATCCAGCCTCTCATGTTGGACAACAGAGGAAAACAAGCAAACAAGTTAAAATGTCCGTAAAAGTCATTCAGGAACTCATCAGAAGTCTTTGTGCTGCTGCTTCTCCATTATAGTAGCATTATTGGTCTTGGGGGTAAAAGACTAAGGAAAGCAACAATATTGCCACCAGAGGAATAAAAGTTTAGAAGAGAATATTTTAATGTTTCACTATCTTACCTTGGAGGCAGCCATTGTACTGAAACTTCAACTTCCACACCACAGGAAGGCTGTATGTACAGTAAGCTCATTTGGCCGTTCACTTTAAAACATGGAGCATGGTAAATGGAAGGAGAACCCTAAGGGATTTCTTGCTGTAAGACTCTGACAGTGTTCTTATTCTCTTACCTCTGCATCTGAACTTGTAGGTTTGGGTGGTTTCAGCCTTTTGGTTTCAATGCTCTGCACATAGCACTACCTGAAAACTGCATGGCTTAAGGAGGCATCTGTTCTTCTACGTGTTCAAACTCACTCTCCAAAGCAAATTATCTCAGATAATTCTTGATGCTTGCTTGGCAAAAAGAAACATCTGAGACATCCCATCTTCCTTTACCAATTATTTGTGCTGTAGTCGACTAAAAAAATGACACATCCTTGACGACCTAAGTGAGTTTTCATCTTGATACAAGAAAGACATTTTTTACAGGAAGAGCAGTCATTCAGTGGGACAGCCTCACCAGGGACATAGTAATAACCCTTAAACACTGTTAATTGACAAAAAGGTCCCATTCCTTAAGGACTTTGACTGTAGCATGTGTTATACTTACTCAGATACCCAAAGATGTTAACGGAAGGGACAGTTTGCCACCTGCACAGAGACTTCGTGCTCTCAGTTATTTTAACTGGACCAAAATTTAGTTAAATTATCATGAAAGGGATGATATAAAGCTATTTACTCTCAGCATTCTTATCACAACAGGGCACTATATATGGCAAACACTATTGTGTCACAGCTGTAGTGTAAATAATTCAGCTTTAATCAAAAGCCACATCTGGTCAGGTTTATATTGAAGAATGTCATCTCAAAATAGGGCTTACCCCACTTGCTAGCCTTCCATGGTGATTTCTATTATTTCTGTATGGCAACATCGATGTGGAGAGCACTGCATCAAAATGCAAAGGGCAAAAGCAAATTCAGATATAAGGCTAAAATTCTCATTTGAAAATACATTGTTGTGTTGCATGATGGGACAAAACTTATTCTTTATGTAGAAGTGTTCACTTGCTATGTGACAATTGCTATCATTTAACCAGAAGTCAGTGAGAGTTGCATGTATCACACACAGCAGAAGACAGCATTGTGCTCACCTTTATAACCCACAGATGCTCTCTTGGGGCAAAAATATTCTACTGTATGTCTCAGGTGTAGTGGGATGAGTATCTGGAAGTGTAGCTAGTGTACTGGCATGGTACACCTGCACAAAACAACAGGTCATGTCAAAAGAATAACTGCATTTTTTTTCTACATATAAGGAAGACTTTTTTTTTTTTTTTTTTTTTTTTTAATGGGAGTGGTGAAACATTAGAACAGGTTGCCCAGGGAAGTTGTAGATGACCCATCCTGGGAAACATTCAAGGTCAGGTTGGACAGGGCTTTGAGCAGCTTGATCTATTTGAATATGTCCCTGCCCATTGCAGGGGTGTTGGACCAGATGACCTTCAAAGGTTCCTTCCAACCCAAACCATTCTATGATGTTATGATACTATGTTGGTGTTACTGTAATGCACTTTTCCATAAAAGGCTAGAGTGTGTTGTGGCTTAATTTTAAAGCTGTGACTTGGTGTGTGACAAACTGTTTGGTGTATCTAGCAACACATAAAAGCAATGGGGTACCCCCCTCTCCTGTCCTGAATTTAGATATCGTTTTGTGATGGGCAGATTTGGCTATGATTCCACTTTTCACCCGGTTAGAAACATCTGCTGTCCAGCTTATACATAGCCATGGCCAGCTCATTCTCAGCTGTTTTTTGCTAGTGTTTTCTTTCAGCTGAAATAATTGCTTTCCCTGAAGGCTCTTACTACTTAGCATAGCTTGATTTTGGGTTTTGCTTTACTAAATCAACCAGGCCGATGTCTTTGGAAGTATTTTTAATTGACTGCAGGATGCAGGCAGGTATGCAAATTCCATCTGTGAGTTAGCTCAGGTACAAGAAGAAGCCAAACCAAAACACTCAGAGTCTGATTCAGGACGCTTTACCTTACTTCACACAAGACTCTTTAGTCTGTACTGAGCTCTCACTCCTGTTTCCTCTAGTTTGACTAATAATTTCTATGTGACTTCAAATCAGACACTTACAGAAATTTAGAGAGAGAGAAATTGCTTCTCTGTGAAAAAACTTTCATTTTCTTATGACCAGTTCATATGCATTTTATGTTATTTTACATATCTTTAGCCATTATCCTTCTCATTAAGTCATGTTTTGCATGCTATTGACATCAGCCTAATTGGATAAGTTATTTGGATCTCTACCCTCCATGCTCTTCCTCTTCTAAAATATAGATATTTTATTTGTCATTTTATGATCAGACAGTGTTATAATCTGCTCACTATGGGGTTTTTTAAAATACTTTTTTCTGTGCCTGTGATTCCAGTATCAACTGTTTTAAAATCCAAAGCTCTCAAATGCATTACCTTCTTTAAGTTTTTCTTCCCTCTCAGCTGAGATAAAATCCAGTACCATACCTTCATTTACATTTGCCGACCTACTTTGTCATCACAGGACTGCTGTACTTGTTGAAAACTGGTACAAAACACACATTTTGTCTTGGGACTGTATCTAGACTGTTTTTAACTTGTATTCTACACTTACTGTAGCTACACTCCTCAAATTTTTCCCCTTTCATATGTGAGGGCAACAAAACCTTTGCTACCTACTTTCATTTCCTTCTCAAGACCAACATCAGCTTCAGATATGGCAAGTGTCACTTTGCTCCTGCATGTCTCGGTCTAAAAACGTGGCTTCATTTGTTGATCAGTTGAGTTCTTCTTTCTGGGTCCTGGGTTACTCTGCCTTGTATCCTGCAGTGATTTTTCTTCTTTTTCCTACAAGCTCTTTCCAGTCTCTGAATCCTCTATCCCAACTTTACAGAGACTTCACCACCATCATAAAGGAGACAGGTTAGTTAGTGTGGCTGGCAAGAATGAACTGAGAAGTCAGGGAAGGAAAATATCTTGAAACTGTGAAAGCCAGAAAGCCAAAGAATTTGCTCCTGACAGATGATCATAATGATAGAGCCCACTTGTCTGGAAAACTGCCTGTTTGCAGAATGTTGTTCTCTGAATATAGATAATAGATATCGTATTACTTCTTACAAAATGAGAATATCATGTTCTGTTAAATCAACTCTTACATTAACGACCTTTTCAAAAATGTATAATATTGCTAGAAGGAAACGTTCCCTTTTGTGAGAGATAAACTTTTATTATCAGTAGGCTTCTTCAGTGCAGCATGTCTATCTACAAGCAAAATATTATTGCCAATTATATTTATCATTCCTATACCAGCAGATTATCATTGACTTCAGAGCAAAGGCTGTAGTACTGTCTTCAACAAATTTGTCAACAACAGTATGCAAAGAGATATTTTCATGTAATTCATTACAGAATCAGTTTTAGTCTATTAAATATTTTTCTGATTGTTGTTTATAGATGCTTATTTTGGCAGCAGTGACATATTTCTTCTAAAGACTTTCTAAGAAAATTAAGTTTGTTAGTATCTTATACATTTTTCATTGACTTTGGGCTATTTTTCTTTCAATGTATTCCAGTTACTTGTCATCTAAATTGTCAGATGAGTTCACCCCCAAAAGTTAATCTGGAAAAGACGATATAACCATCAGCTGGTCAGATGAGTGCCTGTCAGCAGGAAACCTCCCTTTGCAGCTTACTAGTACCAAGTCAGACTAAATTTAGAGTGGATTCTTCAGAGTGTTTGTCTCCCTTAGTCATTAATGAGCATAGATAGTTCAGCTCAATTTTAGCATGATTGCAAATATCTCCTTAGGAGAAGCCAAAAGCCAGGATAATGGGATAAAAATGGTTACTGCAATTCAAGATTAAGAGTCTGAATGGAAAATTTTACAGAATCTGACTTGCAGTGCTGTTTCTCTACATTTTGATGTCAATCTTTTCATGTTAATAAGCATCAGCTTAACCAGGAAAATATGAAGAAAATTCCACTGTGAACTGTTATATGAACAAAACTGTAAGTATGAACATTAGTGATGATTTGATGCTTCAACTTGAGAGGTTTTCAAAAGACGTTTTCCCCACTTGAAATAGGGGATAGGTAACTGGCTCAGAGATAAAGTGTCAGAAGCAGCAATCAGTATGAAATTAAGCCCTAAACCATGTTTTTGCAGTGTGAAAGACAGATGTACATGAATTGAGCACCTCGCATCTAAAAGATGTGCTGAGGAGGAGCCTTTAGGACATCGAGATACCAGTGTCTGACAAAAGTAATGCTTTTAATAACCCTACTTGCAACATGAGATAGGTTCCTTCTACAGCTACAAAATTGCCCCAGAGAATTACTTCCCAAGGAGAATGTGAAAAAAAGACTAAGAAAAATATTCTATGGAAATTATTATAAATGCTTCAGTTATTAAAGAAATAGATAACATTCGCTGTTTTATAATTAATTTGTGGCCAGCTCAGAGGCGTTTGAACACAGTGAGGATGGCTTCAGTGGGGAAGAATAGATTACTGACCAGGGTTTCCTTTGTGTAATACGCATCCTCACAAACAAAACTTCGCACAAATCCGTGGTATGGGCACCATGGCATGGAACTGGAAAGAGAAAGCCTGTCTGAAACAAAAAAAGCAGTGAAGAATTTTTTAGAGAAATTTTTTGAGCTATGATGTCAGGTCATCACAGTGTGGCATTCATGGCCCAAGGTAGGATCACAGCAGGCAATTCACTGCACATCTTTACTGCAGAGTTCACTTGAATGACTGACTCTGGTGATCCTGGCTCAGGTCCAAGTGTCTGCACTGGACACTGATGTTCACTCCATGTACCAAAGATGTGCAAGAGAGCACAACATTTCAGGAAGGCATGTATGTGTATTGACACATGTATGAATGTATGGTCAGGCACAGAGAACCCTTGCCCTAGCATCATATGATGTTGGCACAAACAATGAATCATTTGGGAACATACTGCCAGAGAACACGACTGTTTATTCCAGATACGAGTAGTAATAGTCTCCCAGTAAAATACAGATACCATGAGCTTTTTCTTCTATTTGCTTCTGTGTTGTGGCTTCTGTGCAAAATTCTGACAGGCTTGGAGAGGACATATTAGGACACGAACTTGTTCCAAATCCCATCATTAATGTTCATCCCCTTTCAGTGAATAGTTGCAGGCATGCAACGTAGCTGCGAGCGCTGTGTCCTCTGCCTGAAACCAGGGGAGAAAGTGGTGAAAGCGCCATGCAGAACAAAAGGCCAATATATTTCTAGTTTTGCATTCAAGGAAGATTAACACAAATAGTTCAGTAAACATTGTATTACAGATTACTTTTTGAGCTATATTTTCTATATAGATTTAGAATACTGGCAGATAATTCATCTCATGAGCACAGACTATAGTGCCTCAAGAAGTAATTGTGTCTCAGTGCCTTTCAGAGTTAATATAATCACAAAATCACCAAATTTCAAGGATTCTCTAAAATCACAAGTCTGGGGAAAGACACAGAAAACACAAATATAAAATTGAGTTCTGCCGTTGAGCTGAAGTTTATCCATCAGCCATTTAATCACGATATGAAAATCCAAACAGCAGTGTGTTCATCCCTGGAAAGTGGTTCTACAAATCAGATCTCTAAAAGTAAAATTGCTCTGGTTTTAATATCGTCTTTTTCTGAGAAAATCTTTTAAACTGATTCTGTAATTAGTTCCCATCAGCTATTTGAAGTCACCCTGTTGGCATGGGTCACATTCTTAATTTTATATTCATTTATTGCTACAACTTGCTTTTCTTGACCTCACTTAAACTCAAGTCAGGATGATGTTCTGTATTGCAAAAATTGGAGTACTTAGAGAAAAAACAGGTCTGAAAAACTCAGGACCCGTTCCTTCTGTCCTACTGGAAGTAAGAGAATAGCTATTAAAATGTACGTTGACAATTTTTACTTGCAGTATTCCATCTCAAGAAGTTCACAAGAGAGCATGAATACATATTTGATGCTTATTAATCGCTTCTCAGCCTCATTTAATGCCATTTCCAGACTGAAGTGTTGAAGTGACCAGCAGGTCAAGGGAGGAGATTCTTCCCCTCTACTCCACTCTTGTGAGACTCCACTTGGAGTACTGCGCCCAGCTCTGGAGTCCTCAGCACAAGAAGGACATTGACCTGTTGGAGCAAGTTCAGAGGAGGGCCACAAAATGGTCAGAGGGCTGGAGCACCCCCCATATGAGGTCAGGCTGAGAGAGTTGGGGTTGTTCAGACTGAAGAAGAGAAGGCTCTGGGGAGACCTTAGAGCAGCCTTCCAGTGCTTCCAGGGGGCCTACAGGAAAGATGGGGAGGGACTCCTTATCAGGGAGAGTAGTGATAGAACAACGGGTAATGTATTTGAGATGAAAGTGGATAGATCTAGACTGGATATTAAGAGGAAGGTTTTTTCTGTGAGGATGTTGAGGCACTGCAAGAGATTGCCCAGAGAAGCTGTGGATGCCACATCCCTGGAAGTGTTCAAGGTCAGGTGGGATGAGGCTTTGAGCAACCTGGCTTAGTGAAAGTTGTCCCTGCCCATGGCAGTGGAGCTGGAACTAGGTGATCTCTAGGGTCCTTTCCAACCCAAACCATTCTATGATTTTATGACTCTGTGATTCTGTTTTCTATTACTGTCTAACCCACCAAGACTGATACCATATATTTAACTTGGGACAAGTGCCTAATGAACTTAAGGCATATGCATTTTCCAAAAATTATTCACCTACCCCATCCTTTCACATTTTGAGGTGGACCTATTGCTTTACGCACTACATTGGAAGAGTAATTTTTAGCATGTTGCGTGAAGATTTAGTTGTACAACTCTCATTAAAGCTAATGGAGATTGTGTTGTTAAATCACACTGTGCGGAACATCCCATATTCCCTTAAGTGTCCTTATGTTGTTGGACTTGGAAGAGGCACACTGCCAGTGTGTGCATCTATTTCAGTGAGGAACTGTCTAGTGGGTTTAATTTCGTTTTCAGGTCTGAGCCCAACATCCTTGAATAACTGGTCTCATATGTGTAATCAAACTAAACCAGCCTTTGAGTTCAGAAGAAGAATTAGTCAACGAAATGGCCAGATTTAGTTCAAATTAGCAATATAATACCCTTCTGTGGGACTGGACCCAAGAGAAAAGGTACCTGTAACAACTTGCAGACATGGCCCATTCATTTTTTGCTAATAATCACTTCTGTAAAGCCTAGCACTTTTTCAAATGGTTGGAGCAGATGAATGGTTTGGTTCCCGCATTGTCTAAAGCTGACTTCGTTCTTTCATACCATTTTCAATAGGTTCTCTGATATTTTTATTTATTTTGCAGATCTTGGTACGAATTTGGCCCTTAAAATACGTTTTTATTCATTTAAGGGCTGAGATGAAATGTTAACTTATTTATGTCTTCTTTTTGGGGAAAAATATATTTTGCTTTCCTAATGCTGATTTCAAATTAATCTGAATTAATGTTAGTGTCTTTCACTGTAGAAATAAATCTTCAAAAGAAATCGCCTTCTGTTTGCATGTGGAAACATTACCTTTTGTTTCAGCTACACTAAATACTGACATTCACCTATCTATTAAGAGGAATTACCAGAAATTTATTTCTGCAGATAGACAGATCAATCAATCAATCAATCTATCATTCTTTCCAGGTGAGGCACTTTCACATGCCTGATGTTGAGTATTTACCATAAGGTCTTAATTTAAAAATGTACTATAGCCCTGGAACAAAATCAGAGCTGTAGAATAAGAAGTAAACACATAAAAGCAAAAAAAAAATCTTAGTTGCAACTGTACAGTTTTAGCAAAGAAATGCTGATGCCATTTCTGCTAACACTGACAAGATGGTACTCTGGTAATTTTTTGATGGGCACACTTGTAACCTCCCATGGCCAATTCCTGCCAGAACTGCTAAGGAAGTCTTTTGAGACTGAAATGCAGGACAGGCAGAAGAAGCAGGGAAACATGCTCTACCTCATTAGCAGAAGACAGTAATGACAATTAAACCTCAAAGAAGTGTTCTGCAAGGGAACATTTTTGCATATCCAAGACACCAGAACCTCAGCTGAGCATGAGAATTATCCCACATATCACAAGTACTTTGCTGTATGGATGTACAAATTAAAAACATAAAGAGTTTGTGGATGAGCACTTGTTATCCACCATTTTCCCTCTCTTTTGGCTGATATCAACTGTATATCTCAAGTGTAGGTAGCCCTGCTTGACCTAAGTCTCTTCGCCCTCCCACACCAGGTTACCAGTATCATACAACCTCTAAAGGAGAGAAATTCGCAACCTCCCATGCTATAAAACACATGGAAGTGTATCATAAATAGAAAAGTGGCACAAGAATCAAAGGGCAAACACGCCATCTTATTGAAGAAGGCAAAAGCATTCTGTATTGAGCCTAGAGAAACAAAAGCTAGGGATAGACCTGATTGCTGTGTGTTGACTAGGCAAGCCTGGGAGACTGCTCAAGATGTACATTTTCCCCAAAAGCAAAGGAGATATTGAAATGCCTTCTTCTGAAGGTTTATTTTCCTCTATTTCCTTTTGGTAGTACCCACTAACATCACACTTGCTATGCCTCAATTTTCCCTCCTGTCATATCTGCTGACGCTCCTACTGCAATCTTTCTGTCTCTTGGTGCCTCTGCACTCTTTTTTCTCCTTCCCATAGCCCATGTCTCTCAGCAGTACCTTGCAGCCCGCTTGTACATGATTTACACACCTTCCTGCTGACTTGTGGGCCAAGAGCTGCATGTTAGAAGTAATGCAGACATGCTGACAGGCTTTTGTCAAACACAGAGAAAAAGGACTGAACTTCCTCTCCTCTGCTCTGGTGGAAGAAGCCTCTCACCTCTAGCAAGCTGTTGACTTTTTAACAGGACTAGTAGGAGTCCGCTGTCTGTGTGACAGCCCCCTGCCCCCCATCATATTTTCTTGAAAGTCCAACAATTCAAAACAGAAAGCCCAGTCACACAAATCTCCATCTCCCTGGAAAACTTCCTAAAAAATAGAATATAACGGTCCAACAACGTTTGGAAATAAACTGATCAAGAATATATTTTGGGCTGGAAATGACAAGGAAGTTTCAAATTTTTAGGGTACAATTTGAAGGCAGCCTTCTGATATGAGTTATGTGGAACAAGAAATAAATTTTTAAGGTGTAGCTTAATAGCATGTATAAAAAGCAAGCTTTGCACAATATGGGAGATGATAGGATGTGGTATTGCAGGATGTTCCTTCCAATTTCATATTATTCTGACATTTTGCTCCATGATTTAACATCTCCTTCTTAATCAGTGTCATCCAACACCATTAAAATAGGAGGACAAACTGAGGACCTCTGGGGTTGAGTGCGTAGTTCGAGGCCTCGTACCAAACTTGATGGGCAAAGAGGGTGGAGTGCAAAGGGATGGAGTACGGAAGGGGGATGCTGCTGTTCTAGGGGATCCTAGATCCTCTATAAAGGCAGTGAGACAGAAAACCCAGCTGAAATGCCTTTATACTAACGCACGCAGCCTGGGAAATAAGCAGGATGAGCTGGAAACCGTGTTGCACTTGGAAAGTTATGACCTTGTTGCTATCACGCAAACATGGTGGGATGACTCCCATAACTGGAATACCACCATTGAGGGGTATCGGCTCTTCAGAAGGGGTAGGCAAGGTAAGAGGGGTGGGGGAGTTGCCCTCTATGTCAAAGAGGGGATAGATTGTGAAGAGCTGTGTCTGAGGAACAGCCACGATCAGGTCGAGAGCTTATGGGTAAAAATCAAGGATCGTTCCAGTGTAGGGCATCTAGTGGTTGGGGTCTGCTACAGGCCACCTGATCAGGGGGAGCCTGTTGATGAGGCCTTTTTGCTCCAGCTGCAAGGAGGTGTCCTGCATGCGGGATCTTGTCCTGATGGGGGATTTCAACCACCCGGATATCTGCTGGGATAGTGGCACAGCGGGTGGCAGACAATCCGGGAGATTCCTGGAGTCTGTCGAGGACAACTTCCTGGTCCAGGTAATAGATGGACCCACAAGAGGAGAGGCCCTACTGGACCTGGTCCTCACAAATGTGGAGGAGAGCATTAGAGAGGTTAAGATTGGAGGCAGCCTGGGCTGTAGTGACCATGCCTTGGTGGAGTTTGTGATCTGGAGGAAGGTGGGCCTGGCTAAAAGCAAAGCCAGGACCCTGTGCTTCAGGAGAGCAAACTTCCGGCTGCTCAAGGAGCTACTGAGTGGGATCCCCTGGGAAACTGTCCTTAAG
>WKFP01014354.1:753461-773242 GCA_011057875.1 Pterocles orientalis | reverse complement strand
GAGAGGGAGGTGATTGTGCCCCTCTACTCGGCTCTTGTGAGGCCCCATCTGGAGCACTGTGTCCAGGCCTGGGGCCCCCAGCACAGGAAGGACGTGGAGCTCTTGGAAAGGGTTCAGAGGAGGGCCACTAAGATGATCAGAGGGCTGGAGCACCTCTCCTATGAGGAAAGGTTGAGGGAACTGGGCTTGTTTAGCTTGGAGAAGAGAAGGCTCCGGGGAGACCTCATTGCAGCCTTCCAGTACTTGAAGGGAGCCTATAAACAGGAGGGGGAGTGACTGTTTACGAGGGTGGATAGTGATAGGACAAGGGGGAATGGTTTTAAACTAAGAGAGGGGAGGTTTAGGTTAGAGGAGAAAGTTTTTCACCCAAAGGGTGGTGGCACACTGGAACAGGTTGCCCAGGGAGGTCGTGGTTGCCCCATCCCTGGAGGCATTCAAGGCCAGGTTGGATGTGGCTCTGAGCAGCCTGGTCTATTGGTTGGCAGCCCTGCATATGGCAGGGGGGTTGAAACTAGATGATCGCTATGGTCCTTTTCAACCCAGGCCATTCTATGATTCTATGAAAATACAGGTTGAAGCAAAGAATTATCCTCTAATAATCTTAAATCATAAAATATTAATTACCAGGAGCAGATTAATTCAGAACTGATGAACCCACAGCTCCAGACCTTCACCTGGGGATGGAGTAGAAACTCTCCACTTCTTACTAGGAAGCCAAAGAGCCATCAGATAGTCTTTTTCAAATAACACTTTGAAGTGTTTTGTGAAGATTTTATTTTCTCTGGACCCAGAGTACTTTTTTACTTTGTTGTACCTTTTTAACTAGCATAGGTATCAACTGCCATTAACTACCATCTGAGTTGAGATATCTTTATCTAAGGTATCTTTAGTCTTCTTTGATTGCGTTGAGCTCATACACCTGTCCTGAGCTCAGAGAACAGATAAAACAGGAAATAGCCAGGAGGAATCAAAAAGATTGAAGAAAAAATAATAAGAATACAGTGTGCTTGGACATCTTAATGACAGGCAACTGAAATGAATTTAAGTACTAATATTCTCTCTGCCAAAACTCTGTGTGACAGAATTAATGGGTTTCTCTAGTTTTTCATGTTCCCTTATCTTGCATCCAGGATGACTCTTAAGATCTCTGTCAGCTGTAAGACCTCCTATACTTTTCTTTTTTAATTTAAAAACAATTTCTCATGTACTTTTGTATATATTTGTGCCCCTTAATAAAAAATGGAACAACTCTGGGACAGAAATCACTCATTAAGCCTTCTACAAGCCATTTAATCTGGTTTTCTGTAGTTTGTGATATATGCAAAATCAATTAAAACAGTCTCTGATTCATGACTTATCGTTGTCTTCTGTTGTAAATCAACCATTGCGAAGTTTACAGCTTGCTTCTTATCTTGTTGAAATTTAAGGTCCAGTTACAGGAACAGCAAACATTTTGCTGCGGTTTGTGCCTTGCCCAGTCTTCAAGCTAGGTGGGGTAGGATGTGTTCACATTTGAAATTGAAATATCAATCAGACTGCAGAAGGAACCTTAGAGTAACTCAGTAGGTGGCATTTTTCCTTCTGCGCGGATATAAATGAATCATTGTGCTTTTAAAGATACTGGAACAAAACATGAGCTGGCACTAAAGTACTTAAGTTAGTCTTTGACTGAGATGAAGAGCAGAGATCATAAGCTACTTACAGAGCTTAAAATGACCATATTGTAACTGAGAAGGGAGGACTTGTAGTTCATAAAGGCCTAGTAAAATTAACTGAGCTACTTGCAGTAATTCAGCCTGTACCAAAGATCATGAAATCATGGCTTCACCCAGGCTCTGTGGTATTCTAGCGACTGATGCCCAGGTTGTTATGGCTTTGCTGTTCATCAGACCCAAACTGCTTAGATTAAAACTACCTGAGATTAGTCTTTTTCCAATCATAGAATAAATTTTCGTACAGATTCTGTAGCATTTTTGTAAGATCTGGATTTCGTTGAAGAGTTTCCAGTCAGCATGACTGTATCTTCCCCATGTAAATACAAACCACTTTTGCATATTGTCTTACATTCTTTTCCCTGTGCCCTACTATTTAATGTTACTACATATTTTTCCTCATGACGGTTATTCATCATTAATTGATTCATTTATATCTCATGTACTTTTATTATGCTCATGTCTGAGATACGAAAGTCAATGCTGGCAATCTAAAGCACAAAATTTAAGGTTCAAGTGCAGTGTTCATTTGTGCTCCTTGCTTTGGTGAGATATTTGAGAACCTGTAAGTTATCTTGGTTAAGTACTAGTAAAAATCTCTCATGCACCTTAATTTCCATATCCAAATATAAACAATAATAAACAAGTATGCTGAGGAGTGAGCAGGTAAGCACGAAGCATTCTTGGGTTTTCTTGAGCTTTCAAGATAAGTGGGACAAGGTCAGACATATTTATGCTCTTCTAAGATTTTCTAACTTCAGAAAGGTTCCAACTGAGATACTTACTGCCTATTATCACTACAAATAATTTTCTGACATTGCAGAATAATTAGTCTGTAAAGACAAATCAACTAGCAGAAATACGTACAAAGAAACTCTGTTTGCTAAGAACCTTAAGTTGTGGAAAAAAACTGGTCTACCATGACAAGGAACACCTCCATAAATGTGGCATCAGATACATGTGATATAACCAGAGAGCAGACTTATGGTCTTGTCCCCCTGCTCATCCTGTTAGATTAAAGAAAATCTTGGATTGTATACCTTAATGTCTAGTTTATGTTTCCTGAGTCCTCGAAAAGAAATCTCCCATTCTTGCCTCAACATTTCCAGACTCCAGACTGGAACTGACATTCTTTCGGTAATGGATTGTTGGCCCAATGGGAATAAAAATCTAGGAGAGGAGGGCAGCACAGAAAGTGGACAAAAATTTCATAGAGAGATTGGGAATGTGAACCAGTAGGCACCAAAAATTAGCCATGTCATTATGTAATTAGAGGAAGTATCACGATACAGGACAAATTAAGAAAGACTGCACAGACATATTGGCGTATCATACTGGTCAAGTACTGACTTCCAAAATTGTAATAACATTCTTTTGGACCAGATTTTAAAGAATTACTTATTCATATATATATATATATATATATATATATATACACATACCCATATGTAATAGCAAACATCCACAATATGTGTTAAAAGACCATTTTGGTTGCACAGTCAAGCATTGCAGGATCATGAAACACCTGAATTATGGGTCTCCAGGCAAACTAATTTGCCCCCTTACGTGACTGCACTATAACACAGTTAAATCTTAACAGTTTCTCAGTTGAAGTTCTGCTATGTATAGCAACAGCAGACAAAACTCCTGTGAAGATTATTCCAGCCATAAGTCTTGGGATCTCTTCTAATGAAATTCCTGCAGAAGGAGAAGATATGACAGTGCTAGTAACATTAGTGTTATTTCTGACATCAGTGTCAGTGAAAGTGTGGTGGGTGCCATTGACATGGCAAAACATTAAAAAGTGTCAATAATCAAATATGTTACTAACCAGACTGTTACCTAAGGCATCTCTTCTTGTTCAGAAAATTTAGAGTGTCCAATTTCACAGCTTTGTAATAAGAATTTTATTGCTAATATGATCTTTGAATCCTGGCATTAAATTTAAAATAATTTTTAATCTTGCTGACAATGTTTTGCTAGGCAAATACATGACTGTGGCAAAATATTTAGGGTAGTTTCTGGAGCTGTTTTCAAGTTCTGACCAAATTAGTTTTAGCTTGAACTCAGTGACTCCCTAGTAATACTAACAAAGGAAATTGCCATGCAGAGAGCAGGATCATAAAAAATCACAGTCATTTTCCTGTACATTTTGGAAACTGAACAGAAGAGATGCTGTGAAAACATAAACTGTAACAAATAGTCTTAAATAATTCAAAATTAGGTGACAACTGCACAGTACAGAAAAATATAGGCTCATGAAAAGCAAATTTGGAGGGGATCATATTTGGCATCTTACATGTTAAAGGCAGGGACATTGTGAAATTTGTCTGTCTCCTGTAGTCATGTTGTGTGCACAATTTCAGTGACTTCAGAAGAGGGTTATTTCAGCTATAGTAGTAGCCACAGAGCCCACTCTGCCCTGCTGTACCCCCAGCACATAAACCAGAAGTGGACATTAGCATCCTGGGTTTGGTGGGAGAAGAAAGGCTCTTTCTGAGTTAGGAAGCTGTGCATCTAGATCCTGCTAGAAATTTTAGAAATTTTGCAGAGCCCTTGGCTTACCTTCTGAGACATCTTCTGAAAGCATTCATTTCTATCTGTCAGTAGCCTCTTCTGGCACAAAAAACATATATATCTGAGGACACACCAGCCTCTTACAAAGCAACAAGATACTATAATGACAAAAAAGATCCACTCTCAGTGAAAGCTCTGGATTTTTCATTTGTCTTCAGAGACAGCCCTGGCAATGTCCCATTTAGAGAGTTAAGAATATTTTGGTCCATTTAGGCTATAAATATTTTTAAATGCTTGGGGAGTATTTTTACTTTTCTGCTATGCTGTGATTGCAGACAAGCCATCTCCAGCTGTGATACATTCTCTTTGTCAACACCCACTCTGTGACAACATTAAAATTGGAGATATTCTTCTTGGAGGTATTGCTCTATAAGAAAGGAAATCTCAGTGAACCTGCCTCTTCAGTGTCTGTAGATCTCTTGCTTCTCCATTTAAATAACACACACAACTGTCCCTTCCTTTTACAGTTTTTCCCAGCATGTCTCCTGGTTGCAGGAAGCCCCAAGGCTTGCACTGTGCAGTGTATCTATCTTTTCAGGGGCACAGACCTTTGGGGAACAAATTCAAATGAAGTACTGCTAACCCACTCTGAGAGCACTTTCCAGATTCAGTTAAAGGAAGCTTGCAATCAAATGCTTCACCTCTGCACTGAGATCCTCATCCTCAGTGTTGAAAAGCAGCATTGTGCACCAACACCCTCCAGAGAAGAACTCAACAAGGGACCGAGTGCCACTCCTTCATCTACTGTTTATATTCTGTCACTGAGGAACGGAATCCAAGAGTGTGCCAAGAGACATGGACTTTCTCCAGGTACTTTTACCTACTCTTCTCTAAAGACTTATTTGGGAAAAAGTCATCCCAGACCCATCTTTGTCTCAAAAATAATGTCTTTACAAGTTCAGGGCCATGATAATTTCTGAGTTTGTAGAATTGCCTCCAAAAAAAAAACAAACCCCATTAAAGTCCCTCAGACTTCAGGATGTTTATTTTTGCATTGTTGATTCAGTTATTACATAGGCAATAATCCTAGCTCATTATAAACACAGATCACTACTGGTACAAAGCTTTCTTTTTTTGGACTCTACATGGCCTTCAGACTCTTCAGAAAATACCCCATGGTGTCTGTTCCTTCTTAGATTCAGTGGAGAGTTCTCTATCCCTTTCCCTTGCTGAAGGACATCGCACAACTGGACTTCAAGCACGTCTTCATACCATTTGATGGATTTTGAACACTCTGAGTCTAATGGCTAAGTATACAAACGCCTCAGCCCTGGGGCAGTTCATTGGAGGCACTCCAGATTTGGTTTCTGTCATATGTAACATCCCAAGGACCTCTTAAAAACACTTGAGAAACCTCTGCAAAAGCCTGAAGAGATTTCATCCCAGTGTATCTGTTAGACCTTGTCTAGTCATGCTGGGCCGGTGGCAACCCGCAATTCTGTTATAGACTACAAGTCGAGTGCAATACAGAAAGATACCCTGTGCCAGGGCTGGTGATAGACGTCCTTCTCCTAGACGTCCTCCTATTTGATACATGCAGGGGAAGTCTCTTTTAGGTCTGGAAGTAAAGCCATCATCCATTTCTGTTGTCATATGTGTTTCATCCTCCTGTTCCACACTGACAACCTCAGGCTCCCTGATTTCCCAAGCAGGCCAGCTGCAGGTTTACTGTGCTGGAAACCAGACTCCTGTGAAGCATGTACCAGTCATTCCTCCTGCACCTCAAGAGCCAGCATGTCGAAGCAATGGTGGCCAGAACAATCCCAGCACCTTACAATGAAAAACAAGGGGGTAGGGATACCTCTCCACTTTTCTGGGAAGCAGTTCATTGTTAAGAATGTTGTATCCAATATAAAATTCAGCTATTTAGCAGCACCTAATTCTTTCAGGTTTTGAACATGATACTAAGTCACCAGCTGAGCCATTTCAGGCAGAAAGCAACAGCTCAGAGATGTTGTCATACCTCTGGGTAAAGACCACTAAGATTCTTTCCATCTCCCAAGCTAACAGGAAAAGGCATCCCTCTGTGATCTGTTGAGGACATCTTCCCCCTGATATTGAAAAGGCAAGAACACCTCCGAGTGTGAGAAGTAAGGATGCGTGCATATGGGTAACATGAACAAGTGTGTAAACAATAATTCTCAAAAATTGCCATTTAATAATTTTTAAGTAACATATTTTCATTTAAATGCCACTGCTTTTGTTTCTGAAGGCTTTTTCTTGCATATGTTTTGCTTATGACAGGTACATTTTTCCTTAATGCTCAAAAATTAGGCCACACGCTCAAAGGTAGAAAACACAGCCAGTGAAGTAAAAAATGTTAACAAGAGTTATGGAAATATACAATACATTAATTTATGGAAATATACAATATAGTAATTTGACTCTCTCTAAATTTATGGGTTTTTCACTCAATAAATAAAAAGAAGATTATTTTCTCAACTATCTTCTTAACAGTAACCTTTGAGCTACGTCTGTTCTTGAAGTGCTTATTTTCCTAAATTTGTAAAAAAAAGAAAAATTTGAAAACTTTTAGCACCAAATAACGTGTCTACAGAGATCTGTTGTCATTGTAACGTATTTTTCTATGTAGAACGTTCCTGAAAAATACCACTGTATGCCAGCAACTCAGGTTAGACTTCACTTATGCCAGTGAGAATGTTGTAGGTGATGCTTTTCTGCACTGCAAAGAGACATAGAACCAAGTCCGACACCAGTAACTCATTGTGCTCAACCATAAAAACATCCTCTTTCTCTCTTACACTGGGGTTCCCATAATTTTGAAAAAATTTGTATGGAAGTGGAGGCACATGCATACTGAATCTAATGCAAGTCTGACATGGTATGCTCAACGGCACGAACTTCGCAGGTGACTACCATGTGCAATCTGTACAAATCGGTCTGCACAAAACTAATGGTCATTTTTTGCAGGGCTGCCAAATATAATAATTTTTGTGACGTGACTGTACTTTGTAATAACTCCTCTTCAATTTTTTGCTACGTTCTGTCATCTACTTGGACTTTAGCAAGGCCTTTGACACCATACCCCACAGCATTGTCCTAGAAAAGCTAGTGGCTCAGGGCTTAGACAGGAACACCCTTTGCTGAATACAAAACTGGTTAGACAGCCGAGCCCAGAGAGTCATGGTGAACAGAGTTAAGTCCAAGTGGCAGCCGGTCACCAGTGGTAATCCCCAGGGGTCGGGTTTGGGGCCTGTCTTGTTTAACATCTTTATCAATGACCTGGATTGAGGGGATTGAGTGCTCCCTCAGTAAGTTTGCAGATTACACCAAACTGAACAGGTGTATTGACCTCCGTGAAGGTAGGAAGGCGTTGCAGAGGGATCTGGACAGGCTGAGGCAGGCCAATTGTATGAGGTTCAATAAAGCCAAGTGCTGGATCACAATATTTTGGTCCCAACAACCCCCTGCAACACTACAGGCTCAGGGCAGAGTGGCTGGAAAGCTGCCCAGCAGAGAGGGACCTAGGGGTGCTGGTCGACAGCCGGCTGAACATGAGCCAGCAGTGTGCCCAGGTGGTCAAGAGGGCCAACAGCATCCTGGCCTGCATCAGAAATAGTGTGGCCAGCAGGACTAGGGAAGTGATTGTGCCACTGTACTCGGCACTGGTGAGACTGCACCTTGAATCCTGTGTTCAGTTTTGGGCCCCTCACCACTAGAAAGACATTGAGGTGTCCAGAGAAGGGCAACGAAGCTGGTGAAGGGTCTGGAGCACAGGTCTTATGAGGAGCGGCTGAGGGAGCTGGGGTTGTTTAGAGAAGAGGAGGCTGAGAGGAGACCTTCTACAACTACCTGAAAGGAGGGTGTAGTGAGGTGGGTGCTGGCTTCTTCTCTAAAGTAACAAGTGATAGGACAAGAGAAAATGGCCTCAAGTTGCGCCAGGGAAGTTTTAGACTGGATATTAGAAAAAAAAATATTCACTGCAAGAGTGATCAGGCGTTGGAACAGGCTGCCCAGGGAAGTGGTGGAGTCACCATCCCTGGAGGTGTTCAAGAAACGTGTAGATAGCGTGCTTAGGGTGTTTAGTAAATTAGGTGGTGTTGGGTTGGACTTGATGATCCTTGAGGTCTTTTCCAACCTTAATGATTCTATGATTTTATGATTCTATGATTCTATGATTCTATGCTGGCAGTGTTCTGTGTCTTTGCCTCGCTCTTGTGGAACCCTAGCACTTGGCAATGTTCGGTTCCCACGTAAAAGAACAAGGAAAATAATGCACAAATTGGTTTTCAATCATTTAGATAGGCTTTAAGGAAGACTGACAGTCACCTTAGAAATAGTCACAAAAAATTTTGAGATAGATTAATCACCAAATATCAGAATTTTTTTCTCTGTTTCTGGTAGCACTGAATTTGACCCACTCCTGTTGATAATGCCAGGTAATAGTTGTCTTAAACTCATCATTAAATTACTTCCTTAAAAGTAGGCTTTGAATATCTGGTAGAGATTAATCCTGTCCTGGAGTGCTTCTGATTATTCACTTGCTTCCAAACGTTTTCTAATATTTTTCTCATCAAATTTGTTGCATTTGTAGATAAATGTGAAAAGTAATAGAATTTGAAGAACAGTTTTTGATCCTAAATGACTATGGAAACCTCATGTTTATGCCAGTTGAACGAAACTAACTGACTTTTCTTACTTCTACTACGTCAGTTGTCATGGGGAACAATTTTCATGGATTGTGAGGTTCTTATATATTGCAATAATGGAAGCTAGAAAGCACCTGCTCTTCCACTTCTTTGTACTGAAATAGCATTTCCACCTTCTATTCTACCCTCTTAAATCTATTTCATGCAAACTATACTTAAAAATTCAGCAACAAACTTTTTGTTTTTTCAACTGATATGTTTTGTATGTGTTTTTGACACAGTTCAAGATCCACCTTTTGTCGCAGAGAGAATTGAAATCCTTCGCTTGGAGGTTTTTTAAACAGTTATTCCTCATTCCTAGAGATTATTGGTTTGGTTTTTTTTTTTCAAAAACTAGATACATTTTAATTACTGTATCTATCTTTTGTAAATATGACTAATGCTGAGTACTCACTCCTAAATAACACAGGTTGTCCATCGAGATTTCAGTAGTTGTCTGATTTTTTTTGTGGTTGACACCAGCTGCCTGGATAACACTGGGAAGTCTCGGCCTTTCAAGAGAGTGACCTACGATAGGAAAGGCTGAGAGAAAGCCACCTGCCAAGCCTTGCTTGCTGTCACTATGTTTTAGTCTAGAGCTGAAAACCTCATTTGTGACAGGCTGCTTGACATTTAACATTCACTAGCAAAATCCCATTTGGCTTTCAAAGTGCCTTGGACTCTCCACAGCACTAGTGTTTGTATGTCTTTTTATACACACTCCAGGATGGAGATTGCCTCCTTTTACAGAATATAGAAATGTGATTTGCAATTTGGTGCTTACTTAGAGAACCAGAAGAACACTCTGGTATTCAGGAAGACAAAGGAAAGGCTGATCATGATTACACTACATATGTAATATTCCAGTTAACCATGATGTCCTTGGCTTGTATCTCCAGTTATCCTTGGTTTGCATCTACTGTTGCTGCAAAGACTCTCATTAGCCATACACACTCCCCTTTCAGAATCTTACTGAGCTCAGATATGGCAATAGATTGCAGAGGCTAATTTTGTGTTATATGAAAGAAAACCTGTAATTTGTCTTACATTTCTTGCCTTTAATTTTTTACTGGTTATAATTTTATTTTTTTGCTGTAAGAGTTGGTAAACATAATTGCCTTATTTATTTCCTCTTTTGCATATATTATGTTCAATAACTGTGATTAATCTCCTCTGCAATGCAAACAAAACCTAATACTCTCTGTCTCCCAGAGGAGTGCTTTGTGTATTTCTGATTATTTCTTGTCACCTAACTATACACAGTATTTTGTTTGCATTTAGTAAATAACTTGATTGAAATATCACATTCATCTCTGTGCAGTCCATCACAAGCAGTTGCATAACACTGTTGGGTTTTTTATTGTTGTTTTCTTGTGTCTTACTACATTCTCATTTGCTGTATTTGCTGCTCTCCTTTTCTTCCTAAGAGGTCAAAATTTTGTTTGAAAACCAAACCAATAACCAATTATCAGCAACGCAGACTGGTTATTCCAAGTTTTAAAACGCACAGTTTTTTAGGGGTTTTTTTGTTTTTGAAGATTTGTTTTCGAAGATTTGTTTTCATCTGCCATCCACTTTTGTTACCTGCCTGTGAAAGGACCTGTGCTTTTTATGAATCAAGTATTATTTTTTCCTGTGTCCATATCAAGCTTTGTGTATAATGAACATCTATTTAAAAACTCTGCATTCAAGTTCTTCCTCTGTACTGTAAGCAAAAAAGTAGAATAATAGGGAAAACTTCTTTGCTCTACTGGATAATGACTTATGCCTTGTGGATCAGAGCTGTAAAAATCCATACTGATCTACTGATTTGGGTTGGCATTTCCAATAATTAAACTTCTGGCTTAAGTCTTCTGCATGGTTAGGTCTCACGGTTAGTGTAATTGTTTTCTTCTCCCCATCACATACAGTGTCTTAAATTGCTATTTATGTTTCTGGTTGTTGTTTACTTAATGAAGATAATATGAGGAGATGGTAATAAAAGCATATTTTCCTGTTGACTAAGCAGAATATTTTTGCCCTGCTTCACTTCTCTCAGTTGTGTACAAGTACTGAAAGTAAATTCTGTAC
This sequence comes from Pterocles orientalis, assembly GCA_011057875.1. NCBI lineage: Eukaryota > Metazoa > Chordata > Aves > Pterocliformes > Pteroclidae > Pterocles > Pterocles orientalis. Next base: position 762,234 of record WKFP01014354.1, on the reverse strand, counting down.
AAAGTGCTACAACATTCACCCTTCCTGCATTTTTTTGTGATAGTATGGCTTCCCAGGTCCTTTAACATTTAGCAGGGTATTCAGAATCCCAAATGTGAGCAAGAATTACAGCTTTCTATTAGCTCCCAAAGAAGACATTGACACATAGTTACCTGATAATTACTTTCATGCAGACTAGATACAACAATTGAAGTATATTTGGGATAGTGTTTTAAACCCTTCTCTGAGACAATGTAACTGAATAGCACATCAGTTTCTTCACTGACAAATGTTTATTGCTCTTCCACTACTGGGAAGACTACATTGTCTTCTACTGCAGTTTGAGTGGAACATTTACATTTCTGTGTTACTGGACATGTGCATGACCTTTTCTGCACCGCTGCTCCATCTTGTGCAGAGATGCTCAGAGACTGGGAGAAATTGCAATGCTCAGTCTTAGCTTAAGAAGTGCCTTGTGGCTTCCTTGCACCAAGCAATATCTGAAAAACCATCAACAGTCTGCATCATGGCCCAATAGGTCGTAGTGGTATAGATGCCACAACTCCCTCTTTAACAGACTCCCACCTACAGCTGTGGTTAACACTAAATGCTCCTCCAGAGCCTCTGTAGCCTCTGGGGTTCACAAATGCTCTCCATCCCTTTCCTCTCTTCCTTCAATGTAATCCATGGCCATGAGCTGACCATAAGCATCCGTGGAGAAAGCCCAGGTGCCGTGTCAGTCCAACAATAAGGCGCTTTCAAATTTAAGGTGACCTTTGCTTTGCAGGACAAGCTAAAATGCACACTAATACAATGAACTTGCAGGTGCCATTTCACAGACCATCTCCTCACGATCTCCAGTAGCCTCCTAGGGAGGCTGAGGAGGAGCTGTCTTTGTCCTACCTTCTTCATAGACTGTTTCATGGACATGATTTGCCAGGCAACCACCAGGTACAGGAAAAATTTAAATGTATGATCTGGTGCTTTGAATTTTGCTTCTTTAATCCAACATTGAACTTCAGCAGCTCCGTCAGGGAGACATCAGTGTCCTGAACCTTAAGTCAGCCACCTCCTGTGGTTCCCAACAGTTCTTTGCTGATCTCTCCACCTGGCACTGCCAAAAGCTCTTGCAGCTCCCCACCTCTCTGCCTTCTCAGCATGCCCAACTCCTAAAAACCACCAGGTAAATCGAGATCCAGAGTCTAGTCTGTGAGAATAGGAATGGCTTTTTTCTATATGAAAACAAAACCTAGTTTTATATAGAAAAAAAAGCAGGTGAATTTTTTTTTCTCTTTCTTTGTAACTGTATCCAAAACAGTTTACTTCTTTGGAGCAAACTCAGCAGTAAACATTTTGCTACAGCGTCTTTTTATCCTTCATCTGGGCCATCTCAAACCCTCCATAACTTAAAATTACAGACATTTCTATTTGAAGTTTTTCCTGTTCAGCCTCCACTCTCATGCTGAGAATAATTTTAAATTTAGTCCATATTACTGGTTTTTAACACAACTTGCTCTGACTGTCTAGTAGTTTCAAGAGTCTTCCAGGTATTTCAAAGCCTTTCTAAATTTTCTGCTTTGCTTTTTGCATGTATATACAAAGAAAGCATTCAAGCAAACTAAAGTTGCCACTCTCTCACCATGTTGCCCACATGGCATCATGGCATGCAGGTTACAACTGCAACTTTATCTGCCTGCAGCCAAGAAAGCAGGCTTTTTTTTTTTTTTTTTTTTTTTTTTTTTGCAAATACTGGATCTGGGAGTTGAAGGTTTGGCCTTTCCTGTCTGCTTGCTATCACAAAGGACGAAGAAGACTTCCTAATGTCCCTCGCTCCACAAATGCAGCCAGGTTATAGCAGTGCTCTGTCTTGGGGTTTTCGCACTCTGCTTTTTCCCTGTGCCCACACTGTCATGGCAGCTTTATGACTATCCATGTATTAGTAGCGTACATCACCATGAAACTTCTGTTAAGAACATTACATTAGCTTACAACAGCTTTCACTTTCTTGCAATAAAAGGTAGCTGTTAGTTCAATCTTACCCCAGCTGGTAGTTTCCGTGAATGTTTTGTGGGTATATGCTGATTATTTGCATTGAATCTTAAAGTTGGGGTGTTTGTGGTGGAATATTAGGGGAAGTAAATGTTCGACTTCTGTCATGCAAGCAGAATATTTCTGTTCATCAATAAAAAGTTAATTTATTTTCTTTATTTCTGGTACATAACTTCTATTATTTCTTTCATCTGTCTGTGTTTTTCTTAATTCTTACATTTGCCAGTTAAATGAGTATTTCTTCCAGAAGGTAAGAAGATTCAATTCCTGTTGCGCACAGATTGTATTAAGCATCTGATGCTGTTAAATTACACACTCCATTTAAAAATAGTTGAAAGGAGGAGGAGAGGGTAGAAGAACAAATTAGTAGCAGCCTGATTCTCCGTCACACTGCTGATAAGATCTAGAGAGATAACAGAAGAAGAGCTGCTGGGAAAGCTGTGGGATTTTACACTATAGGAGGCCTCCTTGTGATTACTGCTCATGGCACAGAGTTTTTGCCCTTCCTTGTCAAAAAGGAGTTTGGTAACAAGTTACATGTACCTTGTTCAATTTGGAAAAATGGCTATTATAAAATATTCAGCAGGTGTGTACTTCAAAAGCTTATGCTAGCTGTATTCCTTATGTTGTGTATAGATCTCCTGGAAATATGTAGTATCTTTAAAGCACAAATTGACTTTCAAAGGGTACTCATCTATTTTCCTCTCAGCATTTTATTCAGGGACAAGAACGTGCCCTTCGGCAACTGCAGCTGACAGCTGTGGATGAAAGCCATTGTACCAAATGCTGTCTTCTCTGTTTTTAAGCCCTCCCTCATCATGTCCAGCCTGATGTGAATCTGGCTCCAGGACTTCTTTCATTATTTGTCTTTAGAAGCTGAACTTGTAGCCACTTCTTTCAAGGCTGGAGATAAGTCAGGTCTCCACTGCAATTTCATTTACTAAAGATGGAAAATCACAGTAGCACTGTCAAAATGTAAGGTACCAAAGCATATCCAGCTTTGATCTGCAGACTTGCAAATGCAAATAAGATTCAAGGGATCGAGTTTTTTCCTAGAGGTAAGTTAAAATGCTGATACTCCTACACTTACTGTGCAAGTAGAAATCTGTCTTCAATCTGGGGTCTGCCTGAAACAACCCTGAGTGAGCATCCTCACTATCAGATGGCTCCCTCAGTTGACCTCAAAAACTTTTTTGCTTACGAACACTGAATTTGCTTACGGACACTGAATACGGTTCTTGGGTCAGAGCTATGCACAACTTGCAGAGTCACATTTAGTTCAAGAACCAAATTAATCTCCTTTTTCTGAGAATATCAGGCTTGTTTTCTCTTTGTGTGTCTTGGGTTCAGCTGTCTATCTCAGTTTAAATGATACATTTGGCTGGAATAACTAACAAAAAGTTTTAGAACACCACACGAGGCAAACTATTCTGCCTCTGGGACAGTACATCACAGCTGTCCAATCTGCAGCAGCTTGTTTGTGGCTTGAATGGCCCATTAAATTACATGGCCTGATTCTCTTCTGTCCATGAAATATCGCAAGATGAACTTTTAAGGAAACCAAGTAGCTACCCAATTTATATATCTAAAGCTGCAGTTGTACAGTCATTTAACACAGGTGTCCCTTCACTCTTTCATCGAACCCAGCAGAGCTGGCACAAGGCTGTAGAAAGCTGGAGCTGACAAGGTTTATCTGGTCTGACTCGGCACCTCGTCTCTACCTCTTACCATTGAGCTGTTGCTGAGAGGGAGTGTAGGAGCCAAATGACCAATCCTTGTCCTAGCAACTGGAGAAACAGAAACTCCTGTCATTTAGGTAGTCTCTTCCGATTCTTCCCTTTCCTTCCCCATGTCAATGTCCTTGACAAGTGTTCCTCCCTCCTCTCCTTTCCCAGAGAGTCACAAGAAGACAATGAGTGGGGGCTGATGTGTGGGAGGTTGCATGGCTCCTCTGAGAGGCTACAGAAGTAGGTGAAGAGCTAAGGAAGGGAGGGTTTGTGGCTACAACTATTATATTCAAGGGGATGATTTCATTATTGCTGAGCAGTACTTACACAGAGTCAAGGACTTTTCTGCTCCTTACACCACCCCACCAGCAAGGAGGCTGGGGATCCACAGGAATTTGCGAGGGGGCACAGCTGGGACAGCTGACCTCAACTGACCAAAGGGATATTCCATGCCATAGGATGTTGTGCTCAGCATATAAAGTTGGTGGAAGAGAAAGGAAGGGGGGGACATTCAGAGTGGCGGTGTTTGTCTTCCCAAGTAACCATTAGAGTGATGGAGCCCTGCTTTCCTGGAGATGGCTGAACACCTGCCTGCCAATGGGAAGCAGTGAATTAATTCCTTGTTTTGCAGAGTCTGCAGACTCTTCCCAGTCCTGTTTCCAAGCTCTTTTTCCACTCAAATCCCTTCTGCTGTCACTGTAAAGTTGAGTTTTGCCTTTAAGCCAACCCTGCTCTTCTTCATTTGTACTAATACATGAGTAGGTCCCTCGGTGCTTACAAGGTTATGAATTCATTTAAACACATTTTTTTACAATAATTTCTTCAAAATAACACTGACAATCCACAAATACAAAAATATGGTTTCCTGAGTACACCATCTAGAAAAAGTTTACCAGTTCTACTCCAATTTTTTTAACATACTGCAGGCTCTGTTTCTCAAACCACCTTTTCATTTATATCAGTTATATTGTTTCTATACATTGGTGTTACATTTTGTTTAAGCATTTCTAATTCTTAAATGCTATAAAACCTCACACTTCAAAGATGGAAGAATTGCTCTGTAACATGCACAATTCTTAACTTCGCCAAGCTGAAGCCAAGTTTGAGCTGGAGAGTTTGCAAATATTCCCAAGTGATATTTCTTTCACCACAAATTCCAAGTAAATTTATCTTTTATTGTTGTTCTTGTTGCTGTTGCTCAGCTTATTTATAAATCCTTGAAAACAGGAATTTATAATGAACACAGAGTCAGTTACTTAAATTACAGCACTGAGGCACTAACAAGTAAGCGCCACTATAATCAAGCTAATTATAAGGCCACACTAAGGATAGAAATCTGCATATGAAAAGGGACATCATTTTCCTGATAGTAGTTTTACTATCCTCTTATATTTGCTTGCACCCTGTAGAGTCTCACCATCATTTGAAGCTGAGCTACTTAAAGAAAAAGCAGGTTTTTACCATTTAATCTCTTTAAACCAAAGCAATATTTCTACTGTTGGCCAACTGGTCCTGTGTTTTTCAAAGTTAATTCTTTGAAGAAGTGAAACATTTTTATTTATCCAGAAGAGCAGATGCACAACACACTTGGGGACAAACAAGATGAGTGAGTTGTGAAGTGAATTTCTAATGATGTTTCCCTGGTAGAGACTTCAGAAAGTACTTTTGAAGATGACAAACTAACAGGAAAATGAACAGTGTTCTTTGTTTCAAAACTGTGTGGAAAGATCACTATGGGCTTCCATACTCAGAAGTCACTGCAGGACATTCGGGCCTTAGCTTTTTTTTTGTTGCCAGAAGGGTATAAATGTGGGGCGGAGGAGATAATAGCAAAAGACAATGTAAATTGCACACAAACCTCCTTTCCATCCCCAGTAAAAATCCTTCCTGTGACAAAATTTTGTCTCATAAAATCCCTGTTTTGGTGACAACTAATATGCTTTTGAAGCTGAAAATATTTTATTTAGGATATGAAACATTTCAAGGAGCTCTCAAGTATGTTATGTAGCCACAAATTCAGACAGAAGAGCTTTGAGGTCGCTTGGAGCTAGCTTCTGAGAAGCATGGGACTCATAACTTAAGTTACATACTTTGCCAGACTTTGTTTTTGCAATGTTTTACACTTCCAGCACTAAATAAACACTGAAAACTCAAGAAATAATTTCATCATATTCTGAAAGACTGCTATGAACTTGTAAACTTGTGGCATATAATGCCTGTGAACCATCACAAAGTTTCTCTTAACTGTCCACACAATTTCCTAGGGTTGGTAATGATTTAAGGCCTCAGAGAGTGCAGTGCACTGTGGAGAATTGGTTAGTCAGCTGTGGTTTACTTTATAATGTTTTTTCCAAACAGAATCTTTTTTTTTTTGATGGTTGTCTTTAAAAGGAAATCTAAACCACAGGTTTTTTGGGGTTTAGTTAGAAGTTGACCACTACCTTTTACATTAAGCACATGCAGATTTGCAAGAATTTCCAGCTGTTGGAACTTTGCTGCACAGTGAATGCCTTACACAAGTAACGCAGCACATCCTGTCATGTCCCTGCATTTCTTCTATGCATTAACTTCCCCTCAGTGGTTTTCAGGTAAAATCAGGTTTGGGGAACATTTTGTTAACAACAGTTAGCCAGCAGAGTTTACAATAATCTTCCAGCCACTCCACTGGACTAAAATAGTTGTTTCTACACTGGGAAATTTTCTTAATGGGGAAGAAATAAATCATCAGGAAAGTATTATGCTGTCTCCCTGATATATATAAAATTTCCACTGATGTTTTGCAGGTAGTAATTTCATACCCATCTGCATTATCCTAGTGCAACTTAATGTTACAATAGAGCAAGTGTACTATCTTGCAAAGGAAAACACATATCTGTTGCTTGACATCATGCACAGTCCATAGGTATCTATAATATGTTGTGTAAGTGATAATCTGTTTGACGGTTTTCATTCGGTGTTGTAGGTATATAAAAAAAATTGTCAAGAAACACTAAGCAACATTAAACTAATTTCCAGTCAATACATTAAGGTCTAGATTCTCATATTTATATAGGTATCTAACTACAGTTTATTTCAAACATATGAATGAGTATGTTTACTGTAGAGAAGTTGTGTGTCACTACTAAGTAGCCACTGCCATTAATGATTTTAAAAGGAACATTATTATTATTTCAGTGGGAGTAAAGTGGGCTAAATAGGTCACCCTTCATACGATATACTTGTGAAGAGATTGGTGTGTACTACACTACTTACATCATCAAGAAATAATTTGTACAGATGTAATATGTACTAATAAAATATTTTTTAAAATTCCCATTATATAAATCCCCATGATATAAATTCTTTAGAAGTATTCCACAATTCCTTACACTGTTTGTCAACTAGTTATCATCCTGTTTTGAATTCTTCTTTTGCAGAGAAAGACCAAGAAGATTGTAGTATGGCAATTTTGGTTTCTTCCTGGAGTCTTTCTTTCCTTGTTCCTTTCGATCAAGCTATAAATGTGAAAACAATAGAGTCCGGGCTGGCCTCATGAACCAAGTCATTTTTTACCATCACAGAGTAGCCAAGTGCCCATACAGATGCCTTTACATTTGTCAGCATCTTTTCAACTAGTCATGGTCCTTCTTGGTTAACCTTCCTTCATAATGAGTGAATGAAACACAGGGAGAGCTGGTGAAAGGATTTTAGCCAAGCTGTTTCCAGTGTCCATCCTTTGCAAACAGACAGGTAGCTTCCTCCATCAAGGGCTGAGGTTTAGTTGAGCTGCAGGTGTCTGAAAGATAGCCCTCTCATGATGAAAGAGATGTTAGTGTGGCAGGGTCAGTCAGTTAGTGGTGTTCCAGTTGTTTCTTGCTTGCCCTTACTGTTCTTGCACACCACTGAGTACTGTTGATCCTGGGTTTTGCCAGTGCTCAATGCATCATTGTGTCCATCCCCCACTCTGCTGCTCCCTCGGCTCATCAGTTTTAGCTTTCATCTGTTCAGTGAACTGGTCTACAAGGTCTAGAATGTTGCCTCAAAGTCTGGCAGGGAGCTTAGTAAACATCTAAATCCCTTGGGCACACAGGAAAGCTCATTCATGCAGGAGCAAGAGCTTCCTCCCAGGCCAGCCAGAGTGGAAGTGGACCTTTCATCACAAATGTTCTCCATCTTTCACTACTGTGTCTGCAGGCTTCTGGGTTTGCTTGCTTTAGCACATATTCTGCTTTTATGCCTCATATCCCACCATTCCTCCTCTTGCTGCAGAATGACAGTCTGTCTGCAAAGATAACCTCAGAGGGCTCTTTCATGTAGCTTATGCAAATAGAAGTGTTGGATAGTTTGGCATGCAATGTAAAACCAGCAATCTGGAAGCCTGGTGTTGGAGAAAGTTATTTCAAATTAGTCTGGTCACCACTCTCTTACAGTAAAAGCATCACAGTGTGACCTATATTCCATAAAAATGCAGTGGTGCTATCAAAATGAGTAGAATTAATCTGTACCTGTGTCTTTGTAGATTGTAGATAGATTTTAAAAATTGCTTATTTATTTACTGAATCCTTTTTTAAGAGTGTTGATCAGTCAGAACATGGCAGACTTCATCAAGGAATCTTATCTTTTTCTTCAGTGATTTGAAAGTGACATTTGTACTAGGTGGGTTTTTACACAGATTTTCAGTTTTATATTCACACAAGACTCCCCAGTCAGTCTGTTTCTGCCATTGTTATCCTGCAATTAACAAGAAAACATGTTTGTTCTTCTTAAGTCCCTTGTTTCGGGGAAGAAATTGAGAAAGGCTGAATGTGAAAGCAGTGATTGGTGAAGGGAACATATTTTTACCTATCAAGATACTATGATGTATTTCTTTGGAATGTTATTGTGGTAGGACATGCTCAGCATGCAAAAACTATGGCTAAATGTTATTGAGTTAGCATGCACGTGCAGCCTGTATGTCTTTTAATGATGTGACTTCTCATAACCAACCCTGTTTTTCATAGTAAGGCAAAAATCTGGCGGTTTCCAGTTGAGTGACTAAC
>WKFP01014354.1:696196-739162 GCA_011057875.1 Pterocles orientalis | reverse complement strand
GGAGTCTCCTTCTCTGGAGACATTCAAAGCCCGCCTGGATGCGTTCCTGTGCGATCTGATCTAGGTGTTCCTGCTCCGGCAGGGGGATTGGACTGGATGATCTTTCGAGGTCCCTTCCAATCCCTAACATTCTGTGATTCTGTGATTCTGTGATTCTGTGAATTAATTTCATAGACAAATATTGCCAGGTTACATGTTTTGTATTATGGAAGATAGTTTTAAACTACATGACAATATGTCATTACCATTTCTTATACACCCTTCGTCTGCCATGCAAGTCAATTAACATATGAAGCTAAGGTTTTACATAGCTCTTTCTTACTCCAGACCAAATTGTTATCACTATTAAGGTGGTGTAAGCCTGGACGAATTATACTGAAGTCAACTGAATTATTTCAGAATTACACCAGCACGGTTAAAAGAAAATTGCCCCTGCACAAGGAAATTGTTTGATGAGTTCTCTAGCGAAATGAAATGTACAATAAAGGAAGCAAGGCCCACATATAAGTGAATTGAACGTGGTCCTGAAGATGAGATGGCAATGTTAATAGAGCAGGGGTGTAAAATTAATTATGGACTGGATTTTCCAGTACAGTAGTCCTCTTGTCAACACAACACCACTCTTGCCTGAAAGACAGCCCTAGGAATATCATACCAGGGAAATGGGGATCTTGGTGGCAGGATGCCAGACAAGCACTTCCCTGTGGCAGCACAGCAGGTAAAATGGATGGCCAAAACAAGCAGGAATGTCTCTGCTCCAGTTCCCTATAACCTACACATGGTCAGCCACTTGGGGCTTATATCTACCTTAGGGCTGCTCTAACTCAACATAGAGAGAGCTGCTGTAAGTAGAACTGCAGCCAGACTAGGTAAACGAAATTGAGTTATTTGCATTGCATGAAATTGTTCTCTGCACCTTTGAAATACGCATCTCTCCTAGGATCTGCTATTTTTTTTTCCATTATTTCTATAAAGTATGTATTCGAAACAACTGCCTTCCTTTTTTTCTAATACATTGCTAGAAATATACCCATCTCTCTTTAATACAGCCTGAAGAAACTGGAAATGGGTCCTGTGGAAATAGTAGCAGGAAACACTTCAGTTAAAGTCTTTATTGTTAGTCATACACAGGAGATAGCAAAACAAGGACAGTAGTTCTAACATGAAAATTTACTTTATTTGAACTAGAACCATAGGGTTCAGTTTCAATTTTAAGGGCAGTTTTCAGATTTGATGTGCTAATTGTTCAGACATTTTTTTCCTCTTGCTCGGATCCTTTATGTCAGTGGTCAAATAACCTTTCTATGCTAGTGTTATTCATGCTTTTCAAACTCTTCTGCCTTTAATATTAACACAAATTAACTGGGTTGGAGTGTAGTAAATGGACCTATCAGGGACTAAATACTGAGAAGGTGACATTTTCAGAGGGAAATCACATTTCTGAGAGTGCACGTCTGTTTTATTTAGGTAGCTCCTCCCTTCTGAGTTGTTAGATTTTCTGTAGCCTATACACATAGAAATCACAGATACAAATCACAGCAGTCCCTCCTAGCTCTGTGATGTCTCTGGAGACATGCAAGGGGAATCCAGAACTGCTGGTGACTCACCACTAAATTGGAACTACCAGGTAAGGGGGCATTTTTCAGAGGATTGTGGCTAGGACATCCATCACTCTCTGTGATTTGCTTGTTCCCTGAAACAGCATGTAGCTGAGTCTTAACATGTCACAAACTACTTTAAGGTAATAGCTAACAAAAGATCCTCAAATCTCAGTTATTTCTTGCACAACCACACTGAAGCCCCAGCAAATGTATCTAGTCCAACATTTTCTTTGTGTGCTCCTGATGTTTGTGCCATGAACTAGAGCTGTGTGTCTGACTTCCCTTCTGCCTGCTAATGAACATCTTATAGGAGTAGTTCAAAATTCCAGAAGCTAAGCAGCACAAAATAATCACAGCATTCACAAAGGGTAGTCTCGCTCACATATTTTTCTTCCCTTGCATGTGCTTCTCCTGTACTCTGAGATGAAATGTAGATGGGGAAGCTCTGCACACAGGGCTGCTGTGGCCTGGGGCTGCTTAACAGTTCAAGTGCAGTTCCAGGGACAAAGCTAGATTACAGAACTAGGGTTGTGACGGTGCTCAAACCAATGTGTAATCTTAATTCCTAGTGTCAGGAAAAGCAAAGCAGCAAGGGCAGCTCAGGGAAATATTGGGACCCAGCTGCATGCTCAACCCATGTCTCAGAATGACAGACTGGGACTTCCAGGGAGATATTCCTCGTATGTGACCCACTCCCAGTAGTCTCCTTTCCTCAGCTCTCTACAGTAGCAGTTTGCCTTCAGTCTCCAGGCCCCACAGAAACTTTGCTATGCTATATTAGAGTTAGGCAGTTGTTTCTCCCTGTCCTCTTCCTGCTCTGTACCATCACAAAAAGAATATAGCTCATTTCCAGGAAACACAAGTAATAATAAAAAACAGAACACCTCTCCATCGATCTTTAATATTTCCAGTAATTCAGAATAAACATGATAAGCATAAATTTCTCATAGATTGTGGCTGATTAAAGACTTTAAATAACTTTCTCATTGTTTGAGAAATCAATGCAAGGTAAAATTCCAAAAGGTACAGTTCTCACTCAATAAACCTATTAACTGTGATTGGCAAATTACACAGCGTTTTAATCTTCCTAATATCCACCCCAAGATTTTTGTGGCACTCCATTTTTTGCTTTATGTAATTGGGAGCCTTTGAAGAGTTATTTAGTAGAAGCATTCACAGTGTTTGAACTAGTAATTGAAGACTGGAGAAAGAAGTGAAGGGAGAACAGGTTATTCAAAGAAGGATTAAAAAGACTGTTGCGGTATATCCATATATTACACTTGTGAATAAACAAAGAATTATCCCTTGCAATAATGCAGTGCTTGGCATTTATAAGGGACTCTGAATGAGATCACTGAAGCATCTTTTTTTCCTCTCAATCCACTGGAGGCAATATAACTTCCTTCAGCAGTAACCTGAGAAAAATAAGTGATTAATATAGACTTTGTATTTTAATTAACTTGCACATGAAGTTTTCCAAATTGCCATGGCTGGGTCTACCTGAACTCTGAACATACACACGCACACACACACACACAGACACACAGACACACAGACACACACACAGACACACAGACACACACACACAGGCACACACACATACACACAAACACACAGACACACACACAGAGACGCACACACACACACTCCCCTACCCAATACTGTGTGGGCATTCAGTCATGGTATGAGCAAAAGCAACAATTCCACATGCAGACAACATTCTCATTCCCATTTGTGAGTGTGAACGCACTACCGTGACACTGCCTTACAGATGTGCCTTTTTGGCACCCAGGAATTAGATTTGTGAACGGTCATTAGATATCTCTTTTTCTTTAATATATGCAAACTTTATAGATATCTAGGAAGATATATTCTTTTGACTTGTAAAGGGCTTCTGTAAATTCAGTGCTCCCTAATCATTAATTTATTAAGTCATTTAAATGCCTGGCCTTTTTCTAATGCAAGTGATCCTGCTTGTTCTGCTCAGGTAGATTAGTCACCTGGTAGAAATGACACTGTCACCCTTAGTGTTTTTGTGGTTGTGAGCAGTCCAGCTCAGAATAATCAAGTTTCTAAGTCATTTAGGACTCTGAAAATGATGTAGCATCACTTAGTCCACCTAGGAGGTGTCAGGGACAGCACAATCATATCAGTGTTCCAACCCCAGCATCCACTGGCACTAGAGAGTCCACAGACACACATGAACAGATGAATTCCCACCATGTCCCAGCTACTTGCCTTCTGCAAAGACTTGAACACAAATCCCTGCTTTACTATGCTTTTATTTATTTGTGCCTTTGGTGTACATATGCACTTCTTAATTAGCTCTACCAAAAGCTGTCCCTCGAACTGTGTCAACAACACCAGCCTGTCATTCACAAAGCAGGGATGATGCCCTGAAAACACTGATAGCACTGTCTGAGCTCTTCCTGTACTGTAAACAACAAGGACTGCCAATTTTCCAGCTTTCAGCCACACACCTTCTACTGGCATGCTTTCAAGTAAGTTATGTTTCCTTTGACCAGAAGTGTACAGCAAAATAGAAGAATAAAAACAGAAATGGTAAGAACTGCCTTCAAGCTCAGGCAGCCACAGGGCACTCAAGAGAACTCATTATGGAGATGCAAAGTAGTTAAAGCTGCTGCAAGAACTTCATGAAATTCAAGAAGATCTTGAGACAGACTTGACTGGGTATTGGAAGTTTTGCTCAAAATAAGAAATATTAACAAGGCTTGTATCTTCATAAACTTTAAGAATTCTTTTTCCATTAATTCCCCTGATTTTCAGACATCTGAGGAATCATTTGAACCTGATTTCTAAATGTGCATCTGTTTTGCCAATCGACGGGAATAGCGCAGAGGGCACAGGCACCAAAAAAAAGTAAACTTATTTTTACTTATGTCCAAAGTGGAAAAGTAATGAGGAAAATAGTACAGAGAAAATAAAGCAAGATAAGGTAAAGCAGCAAGACAACAAGCAAACTACTATAACACGCTCAAAATAAGGTAATGCACCTAATCATTACTACATAGGGTTAGTGATAATGATTAAGAAAGGTACATCACCAATTGTCCTATATTACCATCATCCAGATCCACAGACACTGGGGAGCCCTTTTACAGCAAAGGATTTGAGAGAACTCATCCCGGCAATTGGGAAATCTCTATACGGTACATCCGCTGTATAGAGGAGGCTTCCAAATTTCTCTGCAAACGGTCCCCCCTTTTATACAGTTAAATAAACAACTTTCTACCTTGAGCTGCAAAAAAACATTTGGTGTAGTTTTTTTTCTTCCTTGTTAACTTTTTCCCCAGCTTGATCAGAGCCTGAGAAAAGGTTAAGAAGAAGTAAAGGTGTCTGGCTGTCTTTCATTATGCATCTCTAAACAAAGCCCATCACCACCCTGCCACATTCTGTCACACAGAGGTCTGTTTGAAGGTTTGAGATAGGTTTATCTCTCTTTGGGGAGTGGTGCTACTGTTACACAACTGTTACTTTACAGCAAGCGTTACAGCAATGCTCTATAAGCGTTACAACAAAAGCTTTTATAAATTAGCGTATATTCATAGGGCAATACATTGCATATGTGACCAACATTATACATATTATTGTTAGGTTGTGAGGTTCACCTAGAGGTCAACTTTGGTTCAGGGCCTCACTGCTCAGGCCCTAGTATTTCAGCATCCTCTTCAGCCATTGGACAACATCCTCTAGTTTAAGTTCATGTGATAGGTTGGCCCTTGGCTGGGGGCCAAACCACATACCCGCTCACACAATTCCTGCCCCCGTCCAAATATAGGGGAAAGAATTAAAGGGGTAAAAGGGAAAAAGGACTCGTGAGTTGAGATAAGGACAATTCAATAACTAAACTACAATAATATTGAAAATAATACTATATACAAATGTACAATTGAGTGATACACAGTGACACTGCCCCCTCCCCCCCACCCATCCGATGACCAAAGGCTCAGCCTGTTCCCGGCTAATGATCCCAGAACTACACTCACGATTCCCCCAGGCGGGGGGGACTGCTCCCAGAGGCACTCACGGAACGGAGATAACAGTCCAAGTGCCCAGACCGAGAGCTGACCGGAGTGGGGGGAAAGCGACCACCTGGCCCCAGCTAAAGATCCCCTCAGAGAGGGTGGGTCCCGAAATTCACGGAACGGACATAACAGTCCACAGACCGAGAGCTGACTGAAGTGTGGGGTGGTGGAGGGAAAGGGGGGAGGGAAGGCCTTGGGAGAATGAATGCAGGCACCTGAAGCGAGATGATCTGGAGCCAAAGTGAAAAGGGACGATCCTCCAGAAGGGTCCTCACCTATATACTGGGCATGATGTGTATGTTATGGAATACATTATTGGTCACTCTGGTTTTCGATCTAGTGACTGAAAAACAAATCCTAGGCTAACAACCAGATGTGCCTCTTTGCTTGTCTGCCGACCTTGTCAGCAGGACAAAACATCAGTTCTTATCAGCTTCTGCTGAGCACAAATCCAAAACACAGCCTCTCGCTAGCTAGAAAGTTAACCCTGTCTCTGCTTAACCCAGGACAGTTTATTAGGGCTGAAAGGATGACTAAACATCATCTTTTTTCTCTAAACAACAGTCTATATTGGGAATGCTGCATCAGTGATCATTAACACAGTAACAAGTGTATAAAATGGATTAGCCAAGCCAGCTATTATCCTTCTTGCAAGTTCCTCTCCTTATAACAGACATAAGTAACACGGTTTCTTTTCTCCCATCAACAGAACAATGCTAAACAACATGGAAAATCTTAGTCATCATCTAAAGAGATGTTCTCAGCTGTCCATTTTCTAGTGTGAAGTTTCAAGCTATAATCACAGACATATTTAGATATCAAAAAATCTGGGGCATGCACTAGGATTTTTGAAAGTACAAAGGTAAACAAAGACAGATTTTGCTCTGGATTCCTAGTTCATCAGTTCTGATGACATGCCAAACCTGAGGCACACATCTACACCTTTAGACACTTAGATACCTGTAAAAAATGCCGATGGGTCTCCACATCAAGTAGCAGACTGACAGCATCGTATGATCAATCATACAGACCATTTGATTTTAAAATGGTTATAGTGAATGCTGTATATGTGCATGTACCTGGTGTATTTTTAAATGTTTCTCTGAGTCCAATTTCATGTGTCCAAATCCCAGTTTACTGACTCACAGCAAGGGAAAGGTTAACATTTTCCACTTTCAACTTCAATCTTCTTATCAATAATTTCAGAACTTCACAAAATATTTTATCCCAAAAGTACACATATGCCTTTTCCAATATCCCAAGAATTATTTAGGTTTTTCATTGGACCCCAATAAATTGAATCTGAGTTGACTTATCAGCATCTGCTGACAACTCTGTACTTGTACTCATCATATATGATCAATACTGTAATAAGGTCACTGTTCTCCACTTTATCTTCTTACTCAATCGTCTCTTCCTAAGCATTGAACAGAAGATTTTTGCAGTACACCTGATACCTATCAGTTTAAAGGAGACCAAACATATTCACTTCATGAATGCACATGGAACCCTTGAAATCATCTGCCTGTTTTGGGCTGCTTTCTGTGTCAGAGATCATAGAAGTAGCAAAGCTGGAAAAAAGATTTAAAAATGTCTCAATCCCAATTAAAATATTCTAAGGAGAAGCAAACATTTTATAAATCTTTACAGTTTACTGAGAAGTTACTCTCCCTACCTTTTCTTGATTGAGAACTGGAATGGGTATGTCCAAGGTAAAGGGGTAGAAAACTCAATTTTCTGGTAGGAAAGGGGACTTCCAAGGCTGCAGGTTTTTCTTACTGTTAGGGCTCAAAGCAGCAGGAGCCTGTGGATGTCAAGGAACTGACTTGCAACTGACAGTTCTGCCAAGGAATTAATATATTAGGAGACTTTTAAAGTTAAATCTCAACTTTAAGTAGGAAGAAACAGAGCAGTTTGAAAGAGGATCAGCAATGATTAAGCAGCATATGCAGCTGAAGAGACTCAATGTGGGGAGGCGTTAGGGGTGTGAGGCTCCTGACTTCTGGCTCGGGAGCCCCCCCTACAGTCTGAGTCCCCCTCCCTATCCCTGCAGGGGAGGTGGAAGGGTTCAGCAGGGGCTATTGCAGATATGCTCCAGCATTTTCACCGACCAGGAGTTTGAACACTGGCATATGTGTTGCTGCTGGCTGTAGAGCAGCTCCCTTGGTCAAAGACAGTACTTGTTATCTCTCATTAACATTCATTCCCTAAGTATATAACTAATATATTCACAACCTGAAAACCATAATGTTACACTGTAATTAATATCTAATACTGCATCTTTGTAACACACATATCTGAAGAACTTAGTGACTGAGTACTGACGACTGAGATGCCTCATGACTGGTTTTTGACTTGTCCTCCAGTCCATTATTATAAAGTCAGAATCCTCTATTAGAGGACAACAGGAATCTAGGAAAAAAACCCAAACCTCTGTGGCCAACAGGACTGGGCATGGAATACCCAGATCAGTGATTTTTCTATTTCTAATTCCAACATGGAGCTAGGCATTTTACTATAGCTAAAATATCTAAATGCAGATTTTTAAATAACACATAAGGATTTCTGTTTTAGCAAACTACAAAAATATTTGCAGACCGTTGTGCCAAAACCAGTTTCCCTGAAAAGAGACTAAAGATGCACAGACACCAGAATGAGACAGGAAGGATGGTCCAGCAATTAGGCCATCAGCTAGACAAGAAGATTGTTTCTTAGTTCTGCATCTTGCACGTTTAGTGAGTGACTCAAGGACTGTATTGCCTGCATGTTCACGCTTTTTAGAGTGCTCTAGGTGGCTTTCCCATCCTGTGCAAAAATCTCAGGCAAAGTAATCTAGCAAGTGTGGCAACCTGCCTTCATACACACCATAACTGCTCTGAACATCAGTCCTGAACTCAGTGGCTCACTTACATATTAGCTGATTGGGCTGGAAGCTTACGTAATTAATTAGTAATGAAAATAAGGCTGGAAGCTTAACCACAGAACAGTGGTGGTTATCCACACAAAGTAACTTCTTCAAGCTCAGAAATTCTTTTGAAAAAATCAGTATGCAACTTACAAAGAATTTTTAATAATTTTAGCATTAACAAGAAACCTACAAAACTGAAAGAATATCCATTTCGTCTGTAGTCCTGGACATCATTACATTCAACTGATGCCTGAAGCACAACCTAATTACAAAGATTTTTCAGATAGAGCCTCTTCATTTTGTATGCTCTTATCAATCCAAATCAATTTAGCACACTGCCTCCAGAGCCCTTGAACACACCAAGGCTCTTATAGCCAGTTTCTCTGGCAAAGGCTGAAAAACTCCAGTCAGATTTCCAAAGCAGCAAATCCCCAGGAGTGTTTTCACACCAGTTTTAATAGCCTAGTCCGTGACTGCTTGCTCATTTCTCCCACATAAAAGATTCTGCAGGTGATTCCTTACCAAGTTAAATGTGAAACATGAAATGTGTCACTTGATCTGCAGAAGGGGTTCCAACTTTCTTAGGAAAGGAAATGAGGAGTTTGTTTATTTGTTTTGTTGGCCCTCAGTGCTTTGGAAACCAGACTGATTGTCTATCTACCCTCTACCTTGGTTCGTACGTGAGCTCTGCCTGGGGCAGGTAAATAGGCCAACCTTGCAGTCACCAAATCTGCGTGGAAGAGATTTGGTCATTAGCTTTCTGCCTTAGTAGCTAGCTGCTGGAAGAAACATAAATTAACGGAAAGCTTTTTGAGCCTGACATGCTTTTAGTGGCTGGATTTTTCTATTGTCAGCAGAAGAGCACTGTGGTGAGGTCTGCCAGCAGCACTATAAGCTGGAGCACAGCCAGGGTTTCTGCCACAAACCTCAGAGGTATGTTCATCCTTATGTAATAACACTTATCACAGAAGATCCCAAAGTGCTTTGAAACTACACAAGGTATATTCAGGGAGTGATTAATCACCAGAGCTTCTCCAGGGCACAGCTGTCCCTACACAAGCTGTCAACTTCTGGGGTCTTAAATAGCAACATCTTCTGCT
Organism: Pterocles orientalis; assembly: GCA_011057875.1. Taxonomy (NCBI): domain Eukaryota; kingdom Metazoa; phylum Chordata; class Aves; order Pterocliformes; family Pteroclidae; genus Pterocles; species Pterocles orientalis. The sequence continues at coordinate 729,507 of WKFP01014354.1, read as the reverse complement.
CAGCTTTTAAAAGCATGGGGTGGGTCCTGTCTGTGCTCGACCAGCTCTTGTCTGTGGGGTTTTCCCTACTTAAAATAGAAATAGGAAGCAACACTAATACTGAGCATCATCTTGGCTCAGTCCCTTGCAAAGTGCTTATTTACAACACAAACATATATGTTTGACAGTTTTTTAAGACCAGCCTGGTACAACCCCCTGAGCTGTTTAAATCAGATGAAGTCTTCACCACAAATTCTTCAGGACTTGACCAGAGTTCCTACGTCCTGCAAAGGTCTGAGCTACCAAGATTCTCCTAGATCTGAGGCGGCTTGGATTACTGCCGCTTCCTGAGCATTTCTATCACAATTTGTCATAGAACATATACATATCTGAATATTACCTTAAGGCTTTGAAATAGTTCATATGAACTTTGCCTCCACTTCTGCCTTCTGCTGCAAATAGTTAAACTGTTTCAAGTAATTTGCAAATTATTTCTTATTCCCACTTGAAATGGGTAATAACAGCTATCTTCCTTTTGGAATCCTTCAGAGTAAGGGATAGAAGAGAGATTATACAATTGCAAGTTTGGGAGAAACTTCACTAAAACTGGTATCCTTAAATGCTGAGAACAGTGAAATAAGATTATAAAACTGTTGAATAACATTAAGATTGCTTTTTTTTTACTCAGACAGGAAATGACTGCCATAATACTGCCAAACTAATGAGCAACCTGAGGCACTTTAAAAAAAATCCAGTAAGTGTGAATCATGGAAAAAACTCCAAATAAATATAAAAATAACAAGCCAGCAGGACATGCCTCCCTAGGACTGAGGGAAAGCTACACAGGCACAAATAGCATGGTAAAGAGAGTTCCAGTCTCAACACATAACCTAATCTCATCCCAGAAAGAAGACAGCAATACCCAAAGGCTTAAAACCAGTAAGAATTATTATTTGCAATTAGCTTAGATGTATCACAGATATTTCATCAACTGAAGTAGCTACAGCCAGACTGAAAGCTTATTGACATCCTGCTGGGATTCCAGTGGGCTTCATGATCTCAAGGTCTCAGGGTCTTAAAATCACCACACCACAGCAAGAGACAAGAGAAAAAAGCGGCACCCTTCCACTGCATAATAGCAACAAACAGGTGAACGCTCCTCATAAAAATAATCAACCCAGTATACCATTTGAAGGGAAGTTCTGTCTTGTGAGCTCTGGCACTGCTGTTTGATGGACAGTCATTTGTTGTTGGCTAGAATGAAGCAAGCTCCATTACCAGGCATCCAGGTTTAAATTTATGACAATCAACTAAACTACAAGAAGAAAACTAGTGTTAAGTGAACACACTCATTTACAATACATAATTTCAAATCACATCACTCAAGAACTGAACCAACATAGAAAGCTGTTATTAAAGCCAGTACAAAAATTAGGACAGAACAAAAATTCTTGGTGGTTTATCCTGCCAGTAACTTAAGAAAGAATTGTACAAGCCCAAGAAAATTTGAGATGTGCAATTTTTTTGTTATTCAGAATTACAGGAGGACAATTACAACACTAAAAAATGCTCTAGCAAATTATCTCAAAAAAATATTTGAAGTACTCTATTTCCAGAAAATTTATGATGTGAGATGCTTATATTTCAGAACAAAGCCAATTCAAAATGAAACACTGATTCTTTTTAGAGCTCGCTTTCCTAAGGACTGATATTTATGCACCTGTGCTGTCTGTGTAAAAGACAGAAAGACACATTCACGGTGTTTTGCATGAAAAATACTTAAAAGGTATTGTAAGGGAAAATAAAAATTAACCATAGAATCACAGAATCATAGAATGGTTTGGGTTGGAAGGGACCTTAAAGATCATCAAGTTCCAACCCCCCTGCCATGGGCAGGGACACCCTCCACTAGACCAGGTTGCTCAAAGCCTCATCCAGCCTGGCCTTGAACACCTCCAGGGATGGGGCATCCACAACCTCCCTGGGCAACCTGTTCCAGTGCCTCACCACCCTCACAGTGAAAAATTTCTTCCTAATGTCTAGTCTAAATCTACCCTCTTTTAGTTTATACCCATTACCCCTTGTTCTCCCACTACACTCCCAGATAAAGAGTGCCTCCCCATCTCTCCTGTAGGCCCCTTCAGGTACTGGAAGGCTGCTATTAAGTCTCCTCGGAGCCTTCTCTACTCCAGGCTGAACAACCCCAACTCTTTCAGCCTGTCCTCATAGGAGAGGTGCTCTAGATCTTTGATTAATTTTGTGGCTCTCCTCTGGACTCTCTCCAACAGGTCCATGTCTTTTTTATGTTGGGGGCCCCACGTCTGAACACAGTACTCCAGGTGGGGTCTCACGAGAGCAGAGTAGAGGGGGAGAATCACCCCCCTTGACCTGATGCTAATGCTTCTCTTGATGCAGCCCAGGACACAGTTGGCTTTCTGCGCTGCAAGCGCACACTGCCGGCTCATTTTGAGCTTCTCATCCACCAATACCCCCAAGTCCTTCTCCTCAGAGCTGCTCTCTGTCCATTCTCCACCCAGCCTGGATTTGTGCTTGGAATTGCCTTGACCCATGTGCAGGACCTTACACTTGGTCTTGTTAAATTTCATGAGGTTTGCATTGGCCCACCTCTCAGGCCTGTCAAGGTCCTTCTGGATGGCATCCCTTCCCTCCAGCGTGTCCACCACACCACACAGCTTGGTGTCATCAGCAAACTTGCTGAGGGTGCACTCCATCCCACTGCACATGTCTCCAACAAAGATGTTAAACAACACTGGCCCCAGTACTGACCCCTGCGGAACACCACTTGTCACTGGTCTCCACTTGGACATTGAGCCATTGACCACCACTCTTTGAGTGCGGCCGTCTAGCCAGTTCCTTATCCAGCGAGTGGTCCTTCTGTCAAATCCATGTCCCTGCAGCTTAGAGACAAGGATGTCATGTGGGACTGTGTCAAAGACTTTGCACAAGTCCAGGTAGACAATGTCTGTAGATAATCCTTCCTAAAAGGATTTTTGCAAAATCAAAAATGTGCTACACCTTATGCTTTCCCCAAAAACTCAACCTGGTGAACCAGTGCCTTCTGATAAATCTTTTTTTGTAAATAAAATCAGTTCAATGTGCCACATGCAATCTCAGCACAGTTTGTTGCTAGCACATATGCTGTAGAATAAGATAAATTTGTTTCACACAAGTATTCATAACCTACACTGAATGACTCCACTACCCTAACCCAAGAAATAAAAGATATCTGAAAGTTATAAAAAAAAAAAGTTATAAAAGATATAGAAAGTTTTTGACCAGCAAAACACATTGCAAAACACATACATTATCTAAGAACTTAAAGGCAGAAGAACAGCACACAGAGATCAGAAAGTGATACAGCATGGTGGAGATTTTAGATTTTAAATAAAATATGCCTTTGGTTCAAATTTTTGTAAAGGCAGTATATTGCCATTATCATTCACATACATATTAAATGACAACTTGCTGCCCCAAAAAGCGGTGTCTGAGCAAACAGAATGGAGGGGGATGATGGTGAAAAAACAAGTAACAGCAGGATGAACTGAATAAGACCACGTAGGACAGATGTCCCCTGAATAAAACTAAGAGGCAAGGCTGTTTCCTTTCCTGTCATTTTGAGTTTACTGAGGCCTTGATTGATAAGAAATGTGTGATTAGCAGTGTAAACGTCAGATTTCCAAAACATACGGTGTTGAGGGTGCCATCGATCAGAAAAGCTCATTTCCATGGGTGTTCTGGGTGAGAACTGGGGAAGCAGGTCTTGTCTTTGAACGCTCTGCCCAAAGGGAGCAGAGGGTGTGCTGCTTCGGTACTGATTGCTTCCACAACACAGCTCCTCTCTGCTGGGCCACCAGTTACATCGTCACTTTCACAACTGGTTCCATATTCTGGAAGCGTGAAGGAAACACTAAAAAAAAAAAAAAGGGAGAGAAAACAGTTTTAACACTATACAAATTTTTTAAAAAGCCCTAGGCCAGGTGCAGTATTTGATATTACTCTTACCTACCTAGCTGCTTTTACCTACTAATTTTTCAGTTTATGTTGCCACCTTAAGGAATATGTGTTAAAATAAGCAAGACATGAAGCAATCCATGAATTCACGACAACTCTACAAAGTCTTAAGGAGTTCCTTAGATCAGAAGAAAACACACCTGTAATAACCTAAGAACTTCACAATTATCCCAACTATCCTTTGTCATTGTCTCCAGACAAGTGCTTTTAAAAGGGTTGATTTAACTCAACACTATGTTTTTACATTATTCTAGAAGTCTGCTTGAGTGCATGATTTTGGAATCAATCACTACAACAGTGCAAATTAGCTCCATAAACCAATGAAGGATTATGGGAGCCACGTTTTTCTCAACATGAAGGCAAGACAGTTAGCACAAACAGGGAGATTTGCAAGAGAAAGTTTTGCTTTTTCATTCTTGTCTTTGACTCAGCATTAGCTGAAGCTTCCAGTGCAGCAGCTGGCTTGGCTATGAGCAATTCAGAGAAGCAATGTGTTTCCTTCCAGATGCAAAGAACATACATTTTCCTGCTAGGATTTTTGTAAATATGTGTACTTTTCTGCTGTTACCCAGAGAGAGTTGTGCACTAGAGGAGCATTGTTTCAAGTAAGCTTGCATCGTCTTATTACAGCAGTCAGTTTGCTTCATGCCATAGACAAAAAAAGCGTATTTAACAACACACACTGCCAATGTGGCCACTTGTCACTACAAGCAGAGTGTTCATGCGATCTCTGGTGTTGGAGATAACAAAAAGCCACTCGCCTTTGACCTTTAGATTCATATTCAATGTTTTCCACAACTGCAAGTTAAGTGATAGCTAAGTAACCATACCATCAGCACTGAACTTGTTAACAAGAGAAAATCATTGTGTACAAAAGGCCCCATATGGCTAAGTATGCATTTTTAAAAATGAAAATAATGAAGCTGTCTCTTTCATTACACATTAATAGCTTCTTTATTCTCTGCAGGAAAATAATCAACCATGGAAGAGAGAATAGAGAATTAGACTCTTGTGTCAGTTAGTTGCAGATCTTCTTTCAGGGCTTGATATTTGTCTGGAGATTTTAATGTTAACAAATCTGCCTAATAAAAATATTTTTTTGTGGATTTATCACTTTGAACTACAACAGGAAATGGAATATTAGGATAAATATATGACTGGCTGAAAGCAATCCTGAATATCCAGATATCACAGACTGACTGACTCCAGATCTGGAACCCATTCCCACTGAGGCTGAAGTATCAACCTGTACCTGCAATTAGAGATACGCTGAAGAAACAGCCTGGATTTTAACGGGCTTCTAAAAGCAAAGCATTTGATTCTGAGTCTTTTAGGCGTCTTTTCTTCCTAAGCTAACCATACACGTATGTTATTTGCAGTGCAGCTATAGAAAGCCATTTCAGGGGGTTTTTTTCTAACTCTAGTTAAAACTGTGTGCTCACCTGAAAGCAAATTTCTTTTTCCTGCTTGGCAGTAGGACTACCTAGCAAACAACAGTGCTTTTTTTCTGTCTAAAAGAATAACTCCAAAATTGGCAGGACTTCGGAGGACCTGTAGGTCATTAACTTTATGAGTCATATTTTTAAGCCAGATATTCTATTCTTCAAATAAACTTAAGGACAAAAATATCAGATTTTAGCAGATAGCTTGAGATGTGAATCAAAATCACTATGTAATGTTTGCCCTAACTAGCAAAAGCATTACAAAAAGAATATGATATTTTCTCACAGTAAAAATATTTCCAGTAAAGACACTAGCTTTGTTTCTTTTAGCAGGAAGCAATGTAGTATTATACTTGGATGTTAATATTTCATTAGCTTTGCTCATTTGTTAAGATCCACCAAAGGCTCAGCTGCCATCGAAACATCAGCTGAAATACTCCCTTTTGTGACTGGATACATCAACATACTAGAAGAAATGGTTTGAATGCTATTATGAATTTTAATATTCTATTTTTATTAAAAACAACACTATTATTCTGGGCTTGTTTTATTTCAGGTAACAGATTATATCAGCTAATCAGATGTAATTCTGGAGATTTTACCTGCTCAAACTGAAGAATTCTTCCAATGATCAAAAAATTCTTGAAGGCTAGCATTGTGGTCCATTTTGAGTAGAATGCCAGAAGACTAAAAAATGCACATCTCTAACGATGAAAAGTAAATCTATTTCAACATTCAATGTATTCATACAGATTAAAGAATATTTTCTATAATCTTCAACACTTATAAAAATACACTTTTGCTAATATTTGAGGATGTTATGAAATAATTAACTATTATTTAATCATAGAAATATCTTCTGTAAGTTCTCTGCCTCATTCAGTGCTTCCAACAGACAATACTAGCAGATTTTTCTCTTCATTACCAGTTACTTTCAGAATTTAACTCTTAGGGCCTAATTGTATTAATAGTAGTAATCACATGATCTCTAGGACGAACTTTCAGTATCATTTTAACGTTTCATAAAGTACACAGATTTAAGTGATATTTCTACCTTAATTTTAGAGATGGAAAACAGAGAAAGAGGCACATTAAAGCCAAAACATTTCACAAATTTGAAGTACACTATTTGTGTATACCTGAGACCTTATTTTGTGGGAGTTTTGCATTGTGCAGCACACTGTACAGAAAGAACGGCTCTCTATTGTTCCATTTGCAGTTACATTTAGGTCTCATCAGATGTTCTGTGGATAGGACCCCATGAGATGAACTTAGTGTCCATAAAATGCTGACATCTGCCACAGGTCAGGGTTTGGTCAGCTAGTGTAGAAATAAATAAGGAATCAGTGGCAGAGGCAGGGCAGCTGCCATTTCTTCCAGATAACATCCAGCTACAGTAGCAGACTTGTAAAGCAAGCCCCTCAGTCACGCTCGCTGCAACAGAAGGCGTAATGGGGAAAAAAAGTAAGCATGAAATTAAAGTTAAATGAAGTAACATTTATAAAGTGCTGACCTAAGCCGCACTGGCAGTCTTAATAGTGAAGTTCTGCAACCTTTGGCCAAGTTACTCTGCACTCAATAATAATATAAGCACAGATTGAAGGGAATATTTTCTTATTTGTTTTTCTTTTAAAAAATACAGAAAATAGGAGATAGCTCATATTGAGCTTTCTTTTTTGAGCAGGTCATATCGTCTCCCAAAAGTCACTTCCAGGCTTTGGACCTCTGCATCCACCACAGTCCTCTGCCTCTGGAGCTACTGAATGACCAGTCATAACAAGAGACTGTGATGCCCCAGAACTGATGATCACTAGGGAGGAATAAAAGACAAACCTCCCCATGGACTCCCTCCCCCAACCTCCCTTTCCTCACTCCCTAGCTTCTGGCCCCCAGCCATGCCTTTTTCCCCATCCATCCCTGTTTCCAGACACTCAGCACTGGCTGTCCCCGATGTTTATTGTCGCTTTCCACCCCGACCTTCCACTCCCTGCCCAGCTGGTCATCTCTCCTCCACAGCCTCTATACAGCATCGGAGTTGCAGAGACAACTATATAGAATGCACTATAGTACAGAGAAGTGCCATCTTCTGATTCTGACCTGGAGCAGGTGAAGTTGTTTTTAACCCTTGGCTGAAGCATATTCAGTTGCTTTTTAGAGATAGCATTAGTATCCTGTTTCTGTAATAATTAATTTGTTTCTAGTTTATAGAGGGTAAATTTATAGTAGTTTGTTTCTACATTGAAGCATTATTAAGATAGTCCTAGCCTCTAAATAAATGGCATTTAATTTCTTTATATAGACCTTTACACTATTATGTGATCGCTAGTGACCAAGATAAATTTATGTTTACTGCATACATGAGAACATTTGAAATTTAAGTGATGCTCGCTGGAGGTTTAAATCACCCAGGTTTCCCTCCTCCTTTCTGGCAGGAATGCTGACATGCAAAGTAGAACATTTGCTTTCCAAGAAGGTGCTTTGATATAGATCTGTTGTCATGCATCTCATTTGTTCACTTCAAATTTCAATGGGTAACAAACATGAAAAAGGAAGAGCACTGATAAATCAAGTTTGCCTAAAGACTAAATGCATATTCATGGAAATGTCTTGCTCTACAATCATCTGTTGGTGGTATTTGGAAAGGACACTTTAATTTCAGGTCTCCAAGAGCTCCACAAATAGTAATTACTCATAATGAAAGAAAAAGTACTTCTAAAAATACTGTATGCCAGATGTGGAACAGAAGAAAAACACAAAGCTTATGCATAATTACTTTCCACAAATATTTGCAATATTCCACACTGTGGTACTTTCTAACACTTATATCACTGGTTTCCTCTTTCTTATGGGGCTTGAACTTTCTAGGTAGACACCGCACAGTGAGTGTGCTCATGTTTTAAAAGAACTAACATACTGGCCACCAAAATACTAGTTAAAATACCCCAGGGACTTCAAAGTACCCTGGCAAGAGTACTTAGAGAGTTGTTGCAACAGTTCCACTGCATTTAATGAAATTGAAGAGATGTATGTCTGTCATCTTGACTGTCAGAGCACATGAGCAAGAGTATACTTGAAGTTTGTAAAAGAAAACTTGTCCTGCCACAGTAGAGACAGATCTGTGTTTTTCATCCTAGAGTGAGCAGAGCTCAAAGGCACAGCAGGAGCTCTGGGTTCAGAGAATGTCAACCACATTGAGTTTTGAAACTCCTGCTGCTAAAATAATTCAGGAGGTGCACTGATAGCACTTCTGGAGCTGGGTGGATTCTGGCTTCCCCTAACCAAAGCCAAAAGTTCCAAATGTACGAAGAAAAGCAGAAGTGCACTAATTCAATTAAAAAAAAAAAAAAATAAAAAAATTGGGCAGGTTTCCAGTTGTGTGTTATTGCTATTGTTGTCTCATGTCCTGAATGTAAGACCAAGGGTCAGAAACACTGGAATATAGCCAGTCTGCCTATTGCACTGAGCTGGGTTTGTACTGCAGCAAGTTTAACAATCTCATCTCTACAAGCAGCAAGTTTGTGGCATTGGACACTTCTTACAGCTCCATCAGCCCTTGAAAATCAGCCACTGTGTTCCTGCAATCTTTCATCACAGCAGCAATCAAAGACTACAGCTCTTGTTGGCCAGTTCTGGGCATCTGAACCTCCCTAGCATGAGCACAGTTTTCAAACCTGCTAAACCTAGAGAAGGGACTTGTCCTCCTTTCAAATGCTCCCCAGGCTGTTCCAGCCTCTTTGCATGGTTTGCAGCTGTTTGAGGATCAGTCCCAAATCTGCACCAGTCATCATCATGATAGACAACTTTGTTCTGTCTTCTACCTCTGCTCTTTGAAGAGCCTTGTGCCCCAGGAAAAGCCCACAGGAACTGATTCTGTGGAGTTTTTTTCCATTGGCTCCTTTGAGGATGAAAAGAAACCTGTAAGAGAGCTTACCTTACCTTTCCCATATTATTCATCTGCAGAAAGTTTTTCCACCATCAGTTTATGACTAATTACTTCTCTGCCATTCCAATTAGTCACTGCATGGGAAGCCAGTACCTGAAGGAACTATCTGAGGCATAACAAAACCTATCTGATTTAGTTATCTTTCATATCAGATGTCTGGTATTGGGCCGCTATATCAGTTACAATCCATGTCAATTCCCTGTAGCTTTCTGCACCATTGAGATGGACATTTTATAGTGGCAATCAAGCACAGTCCCAGCTCTGCCCTTGAGTCCATCTCAGAGAGATGTTGACAACATCTTTGCTTTGAACATTGGCCCTTACCTTTTATGGGCTCTGCAGACTTTCCCTGTATGTAAAATATGATCTTTGGAAACATCAGTATAGTTGTGGTGGTTCAGAGCCCATTTTTTTTTTTGTTTAGTTTACTGCTAATTAGATTTCTTATTTTTTAGAAGGGATATACTCTTTATAAAAGTTGTGTTAAGGGCATCCAAGACTGATATCACTATATTTTTATCCATGCTTACTGGGGTTAAAAAGGTGATATCTGCAATTTAATAACATGCATAGCTCAGTCCATGTCTTCTGTGCTATTTTGAGGTTGAATCATGAGTAGTCATGCCTCAAGTTTGGGATTATTAGACAGAAAACTGTTGTTTTCTTAGAAAATGGGTTAGTTCTCCAAAGTCAGGTAAACAACGTGGGAGCTTGTTGTTGTTTCAGTCATGTTATTACCTTCATAAAAATTACCTTCATATCAATAGGTCAAATATCCCAACACAATATTGTTCTAGGAAAAAAATCTTGATAGGTTGCACAGCTTGGCTTTACCTATTTCTGGAGGTTTTGGAGAGACACTCCTTCTTAGTTAAGTGCTGCATAGGAGAAAAAACAAGGAATAAAACAACTATTGTATGGCCAACAAAAAAAATCTGTCTGAAATAATACATCAAAAAACCTAATTCTGAGGCCAACAAAGAAAAAAAATTAGAATAAAGGTGAAAATAAGAAGAAAGCTTTTGAAAGGTAGATTATCATGTATAAAAATAAACTATGCCTCATTGGCCAACATTTTTAAAAAATCTAGGAAGATTTTGTTCTTTAGGTCTCTGCGTAGCTGACAGCACATGATTTAAACAGAGATGGATTAGAAAATTTTCACTCCACTGCCACACTTTCTGACATGAGTTTCTTTGCTGACTAATCCATTAATGCATTCCTTGTAGGCAATCTGCTTATCTTAATATTCTTTCTATGGAGGTCTTTCACATACACTTGGAACCATTTTCTTCATAAATTCAAGATAAATTCCATAAAACATTTGCATTTTTAGCTAAAAAAAGTTCTAATCTTTCTCAGTTTTCCTTTGAACTAATAAAAAAAAGTATCTAATGACCATCTTTCCATTTAATTTAAGATTACATAAACTGTCTCGTTGTTCACAGGACATTTTTTCTAATCTTTACCTGGGAAATAAAAACATGGTAAGATTTACCTCTCTCATAATATTTACAAGTAATATATCTGTGTCAAAAATCTAGCCCCACAGGTCAAGAGTAGAAAAAGCTCTGCCAGTTGTTGGGTCTTCCAAGGCATCCAAAGACACAGTACCAGCTCTTCAGCTATCCATCAGCCCTTACAAAGCATCTAGATCTATCCTTGCTGTCCCTGTTTTCTAGTGGTAGTATATGGTTGATTTATAATGTTATCCCGCCTTACCTCATTTCTCTCTCTCGTGAACACTGTGGATCTCAGCCTCTGTATTCTGGTCATAACTGTATTTCCTATTAACCGCAAGGTCTATTTGGTTCATTTTGGTAGCCACTTCATATTATTGAACACAGAGATCTGTACTGAAATAGGTGTAAGTACGTAATAACCAGCCATTCCCAGCCATTACACACACCCTCTCAACTCCATAGTGAATGGTTAACAAATTGACTCAAGAAGTATGGCACACCCTGATCTCCTGCCACACCTTCCAGCAGAAGCTGTGGACCTTCCTGGTCCAGAGGCACATGATCACTGTCTAGAACAGCCTCCAGCAATGTAGACCTGCCCCACTTGCCTTTGCTTCCTCGGAGACTAGAAATCTTACCCTTAGGTGACTGCTTGTCATAGTATAAACATATCCTGCAGTGCTCCAATCTGCATGTAGCCAAAGTAGCCATAGTAGTGTGCTTTTTTGTTTGTGTACTAAAGGATGCTTTACTATCAGTTTTGCATTTTGGTGGGTACGGGATCACAACGAGTGCAAATTATTCGTCATTCTCAGGTTCCTTACGGAGCACCCTTCTGTCCTTTAATAGGAGGTTTATAAGCAGTAGTTTACATGCAAGATTAAGTACATTAGCAATTTCAAATTCAAAAAAGAACTACTGGATTAATATAATCCCATTTTGCCAGTTTGAGTACTATTCTGTTGATTGATTTTTTTGTTCCTCTCGTGAGCTGACCCCAGACAGCAACTGCACCAACCATTCGCTCACTCAACTGCTCCCCAGTGGGGTGAGGGAGAGAATCAGAAGGGCAAAAGCTCATGGATCAAGATAAAGAGACTTTAGTAACTGAAGGGGGAAAAAAAGAAAATAAAAAGAAATGTTCTGGATTGACCCGATACAGTTCCAAAGTCTTAATTTCTTTTGTTTCAGTCTTTTATCACCACTGCCTATATTGTCTGTCTTATGTTCTTACCCCCCTGCAGTCTCTCTTAGCTGCTGTACTCTGTGGCATATTTTTCTCCTTCAAGTCTTTCCTTTCTGTGAGTTAGTGCAAGTAAGTGTAAATAAACTGCATCAGTTTCTCCTTCAAGCACTATTGTTGTTTTTGAAGCTAAAATTCATATTCTCAGTTACAGTATTTGACAAAATCTTGTATTCAAGAAAGTTACATAAATCTTTAAAGTCTAAGAAAACAATTTTTCCTTATCATTAAGAATCTCATTTGGTTTTCTTGCCAATAGAATAAATTTTGTTGGAATTTTGAAAAAAAAAATTATCTTATTGTTCATAGAATCACAGAATCATAGATCATAGAATGGTTTGGGTTGGAAGGGACCTTAAAGATCATCAAGTTCCAACCCCCCTGCCATGGGCAGGGACACCCTCCACTAGCCCAGGTTGCTCAAAGCCTCATCCAGCCTGGCCTTGAACACCTCCAGGGATGGGGCATCCACAACCTCCCTGGGCAACCTGTTCCAGTGTCTCACCACCCTCATAGTGAAAAATTTCTTCCTAATGTCTAACCTAAATTTACCCTCTTTTAGCTTATACCAGTTACCCCTTGTCCTCTCACTACACTCCCTGGTAAAGAGTGCCTCCCCATCTCTCCTGTAGGCCCCCTTCAGGTACTGGAAGGCTGCTATTAAGTCTCCTCAGAGCCTTCTCTTCTCCAGGCTGGACAACCCCAACTCTTTCAGCCTGTCCTCATAGGGGAGGTGCTCAAGAAAAAGAAAAAGAAGTCACCTAGGAAAAAGTTTCACTAGGAAAAAATAAGCAGAGGGAAAAGAGAAACAAGTATACTCCCACTCACATTAAACAAACAATATGGTTTGGAAAAAAAACACCATTTTTGAAAGGTTTTGGGAAGAAGAAATCAGTAACCATGTTTCCTCACACACATTTAAAAAGTGTGTTTCAATACAAGTGTATTGAAAAAACAATTTTAAAATATAAATAGTAAACTGATGAAAAATTGCAACCAATTCCATATATATTAGATGATTCATATGTATAACACTCTACAGGGTTGAAATTATAGACTGGATTTTATTTCATGCCTAAGGAACTGTTACTTTTTTTCCTTAGCACTTAGAGCTCTTGGCAGAGGGTAGGGGACACAATGGTTTGTCAAAAAATGTAGATCTGCCAAGGATCTTCTTGTAGTTGCCCAAATCAGTGAGCTGTGGGTTAATGCACGTCACAGCTGCTGTGGCAGCCGCAAGCACAGGAGGAGCCACTAGGAATATTGATCCCAGCTGCCTGCTCGACCCATGCATGGCACTCGCTCAGCTCGTTTCTTCTTGGCTTGTGAAGACTGGGCTGTGACATCCCCAGATGCAGCCAACCTCCTGGTCTCTTATCAATCAAGTTTAAAGTCTTGGTAACCTACTTGTGATTTCATTAGTACTTTTGGTCCTTGGCATCCTAATGGCAGCTGGCAGAGGTCAAGTATCCTTGCCGTTTTATTAGGTCCATCAAGTAGCCTTTGACACTCGTTATGAAAATACAAATGAGGTGCCATGGGATCTCAGACTACCTATTCTGTGTTAACCTCTCATATGCAGGTTCTTGTCGCCAATGACCATGACATAGGTCACCAGAGACTAAGCTATCTCAAATTGCCTTGTATTTACATAGCAGCAATGGCTAGCACACAGGGGAGCTTAGGTCTCACCCTACCACTCCTCTTTCATCAGAAACAAATGCAAGGTAATCTGAGTTAGTCTTCACTGATACAGAAATGTTGATCTCCCTCCATTTGCTGTCAGTAGGAACAAGGTGACGAACAGTTCTGACCAAAGGACTTTAAATCTCTGAAAGCTTCAGAAATGTTAGTTTTCTGTTCAAGCACATCCAATCAGCTGTAAAAGTGGAGACTTATCCACCAAGAGTTTTCCTCTTTCCATAAACATCTCCCAGTAATTTAGTGCTTTATCCATACTGCAGTACCAGTTCTTGAGGATATGTTACTCCTTAGAAACAGAATATTCCAGCTACCTGAAAGGAAAATCATGTCCCTCTCATTTGTCAGGAACCTGAAATATCAGTTTGAGGGCGACAGCAAACATAGTTTATGTGACTATTTTAAAATCCTATACTTCTATGTCGTTCACAGTCATTTGTAACAGATTTTTCATGTTGCTTTTTTCCTTAATAGTTCTTGTTTTATAATATACTGAGCAAGTCCTTTGCTGTCCCCAAATAAGAATATAACATATTGTTTATTCTTTCTACAGTGCCACCTGACTCAAACACTACAGAACAAGCGCTCCACTTGCTAGCTAGAGGTACCATACAATTTAACAATGCTTGCAAACAGTGCACAGGAAAAAAGCATCAGCATTGTTGCTGGTCAGAGTATGTCCAAGGGACAGTAGAAAGTGAGAGATGTAGAACTTTACATGGACTGCATTCACCTGTGAGGCTGGAAACTCCTCAGGAACTGCCACATGTCTATTGGAGCTGTTAGTTAGTCAGATGTTTTTCTGTCAAAGAATATTGTAATAGGTTTCTTCCCTTTCCTGCTATGCAGCCAGTGAGCAGAGTGCTTTCAAGAATGGGATGGCCCCCCAAATGAACCTTGGGGTGCCAAGAGTGATATCCACTGAATACCATTGAAAGGAGAGAATGAAAACTTGAAAATGCGTCAAATAAACATTCAGACCTCTCTGCATAGGACAGGTAAATGCAAAAAGAGATTAACTGTCTCCACAGAATGTTGCACAGCAGGTGGAAAGAAACAGGACAGTGAAAAAGAGAAACTTGCAGAATCAGGGGGAAAGAAAAATGAAACTGATAAGATTAACAATATAGTTTGTAAAAAAGAAAAAGAAAGGAAAATGCAGAGCACTGACTGATCGTGATTTCAGCCTCTCTTTATACCTCTGAATACTTTTATCTCCTAAAACACTGTTTAGATGAGCAGTAGATGCATTCTGTACTAGCAATGGAAATGCTGAGTTATTTATGTCCTAGTACATGCTCTGTGGATTTGCCCTAAAATAAAGAAGCCAGGCTCAGACTTTCCAAATTTCAGGGCCTAATTTAGGAATCAGGATCTAGAATACACAGGGCATCTGGTTTGTAGATTCAGGTGCCCAACATTTCCAGGTTAACAATAATCGATATCTCTCATAATTAATTATATGCAGCCCAACCAGAAAGACAAGTTGCCACAAGGATTGATAGTAGGGCCTGAGAACTTTTATACCTGGATTACTTTTTTTCTTTTTAAATCCAGACCAGGTGTGTAATCTAAGACTTGTTTCTGACTACTGGATATCTGCGTGCTGTCAACACTAATTGCCACCTTTGATACCAACGTTAATATGAAGTCCAAAAAGTAGGTGGCTGTAAATCCTGACACATTCTTCCACCTCTGCACCAAAAGGCGAACTAGGAAATCTTGGACAAGAAAAATCTGCTTACTTTGCCCATAAAGTATCTGTTCTAACGAAGACTTCAGATGCCTCACAGGGAGATCCTTTCACATACGTTAAATTCAGCTGAAAAAAAAAACGGGAAGGAAAAATTATATTTCTAAGGTCTGTCCTCATTTAGGAGCCTCCACCAGACTGAGCATTTCCGTAAAATAAATGCAATCAAATTTTCATCAACGGAAGTGAAGTTCACCAAAATATTATCTGTCTTCATAAGCTGCCTGATAAATCCCATGTGCATCATAGTTGCTAGAGATTTGATTAAATACATACTCATAACACAACAAAAATTGTTTTGCTTTCATTTGACACTTCCTGGTACAATATAGGAAAGATTTTTAAAAGGCATGAATACAGACAAAACATCTGAAATTTTTAAAATCAATTTTGTTTCAGATTTTCCAATCTGGTAAATTGACTGAGAAGTGACTTCAACATAATCTCTTACTAGTTCAAAGGCTTTGTGACATTCATTTTAAATGTTTTATTTTGAGGAAATGTTTTTATGTGTTTATTTTTAATACACTGTTTTCCAGCTTAAATCAAAAAGTTATGAGTCTCAATACTTCTCAGAGCTCTTACTGTCCTAAGAAAGTTGACTTGTCATATTGCATAACTATTATATTGACATATTACAACTAAACTCAAAAGCACATTTCCATTTTGATGTCTCATGGTCACATTTTAACTCCACACTTAACATATTTACTTGCTTTTGTCTTGCTATTTCCTCTCTTTTTTTTTCTATTTCTCTTATAGTAAAACTTAAATATTGTTTTAACCTTCACCAGAACAGTCTTAAGGGCAATCCATTAGCTTAGCTGTGGCTTAAGGCTTAGCTGTGTTGTGTTCCCCCTTTGATATCCCAAATACACCGACAAAAATCATGGGGAATACTTCTAGCTTGCAACAAAATACTACAGTTGGTTTCCCAGGCGCCAGATGCTGTTGGAAATATAACTCCATTGAAACAATGCAAGCCATAACACTAAGGCAAGGAAAAGTAGTGCATGATGGCAGGGGGGTAGGAACTTGACGATCTTTAAGGTGCTTTCCAATCCTAACCATTCTATGATTCTATGATATTTAGGAAAATCTTCATTTTCCTTGGAATAATTCTGGTTTTAGAATATGAGCTCAGGGTTTGACTTATGGTGTAAATTAAACCAAAGGCCTTAGATGAACTCCATCTGGCCAAATGTAGATATCTACATTTGAGCTACTTGTCTAGATCATAGTCACGTGATTTATCTTACTCTACATGTTACTTCAAAATACAATAAATTATATCCAGAAATACTTATTTTTCTCCTATGGGTGACAGGGGCAAAGAGTTTATGTAGATATCTGTATTGTATAAGTTCACATTAATTACACCCCTTAATGTCCAAAGGAAAGAGGGGTGCTAGCATGCACGGTGCCATGAGTCAGAGGGGACCACAATACCTCTGGAGTGATAATGGAGGTTACAAAATTTGCCAGTCACCTGTGGCTTTAAATTACATGCCCTGAGAGATGCTTTGTGAGGGTTTGCAGACTTAGAAAGAACAATCCATCCTTGTTTTAGGGAAACTAAGTTAAATGGGAACAGGAAGATAAGTGCCAATATAGTGGTCAGGCAGCTGGCAAGTGCTGCTCCTGGCAAGTGTTGCTCCTGGCAGGTGCTTAGAGGCGCCAGCTTTTGTAACCTGCAAGAGTGAAGGCTGAGGTGATGCAATTGCTGTCTGTTAAATCATCCCTGGGGTAAATGCGAAAAAAGGTAAAGGTGAGAAAGTTGGCATAAGAATATTTGTTGGGTATGAACATATCTAGTCTGAAATTTAGAGGAATGTTTGTGATCATCAGAGAAAACAGGTTTAAGAATATCTTTCTAATGGGAGTACTCTAGGTGAGAAACCTGAATGGTTTCATGAAATGCCTACAAAAAGTTATGTAGAGGATCATATGAAGTCGTCTGCTTTAGCAAGGGCTGGAATCTACAGTCCAGCAAAACTTACCCGTGTGATACCTCTTTACTGTAATATAGCCCTATGTCCCTAGCCTTTTATCTTTTGAGGCCATGAAGTTTTAAAATTAATTACTTTAATATTTGATTTTTCAGAGACTATTTTTTGAGTTGTGAATAGATGTAAATGTAGAGAAACAACTTATCCATAAATTAATTACATGATTGCAGCAAATTACGGTGCTGAGAACAGCATAGAGATTGGGAAAAGGTCAGAACCCCCCAAGGGTTTTAGATACAGAACTGAATTCATGAGTCAGCTTTCCTCAGTAAGTCATAAAGCAAATCAAAGGTCACAAACCTTTGGATTACTGTTTTTTCTACAGACATTCAAAATTAAAATATTCTGCAGTGTTGTAATGTCCCATGCCACAGTGATTGCAGTTAAATACCTTGAAAGGACATGGTGTTCACAGAGAAGGAACATAATCCCTGGTCCTCATCAAGGGTAGAACAAAATTTTCTTGTCTCTGGCTGGAAGTCAATATCTATTTCCTACTTCACTGGTAAGCAGGTGCTACCTGAGTAAGCCCCTGGCTGCAAACAGCTAATAGTGGTAGCAAGTCCTGACTTGCACGCACATAGGGACCACAGTCTGCTCTGGAGTTGTTGGAATCAGTGATTAGGAACTTGCTCCTCCTCATAGGAGCACTGTTTTTACTGCAGGCACATCTCCTGATGTCCCTCTAAATAACTGTATCTTAAGTAGAAAGACAGGTTCCTTTCAGCCTTACTTGAGTTGCTCAGACTCCTAATTCATTTAATTTAAATGATTTGCGTGACAGAAAGAAATCATAATCTCTGCAATCCCTTTTGATCATTCAAATGTGCCTAAGAAGTGCCAAGGATTAGATTCCTTTCTTAGTCTTCCTGATCACAAGTGTTAATGCTAACACAGGAACTCCCTTCCCACAGCACTGCATCAGAAATAAAATGTTTTAAATAAACTTATCATTAGCTCCCCCCAGATATTTACTCATAAAACAGTCCCCAAATCAAGAACATCTTTGAAGCTGACTCTTCAAAAGATGCAAGCACATGAAGATCCAGAGCATTTCCTAGAACAAGTACAACTACAAAATTTGAGTCACAAATTACTTCCTTACAAGGGCTGTGATACTGCTTTTGCTGAAGTAAATTTTACTGTTGGAACTCACCTACAATTTGATGTAAGGCATCTATATAAACCCTCAAAACTGTTGTGTAGAAAGCTTTGGAAAGAAAGTTAAATGGAAGATCAAAAAAATGAAGAATGATTTTCTGGAAGTGACTACATGGGCTGATGTCTGCGACAAAGAGAGACTTGTCCAGAAGTGACAGATCATAGAAACCTTCTTTTTACAGAACTGCTGACTCACACTGTACCTGGGAGCCAGCTGCACAGTGAGAATCAGGCTAGAGGATCTTGATAAAAAAGATAATCGAAACCAACATTATAAGAGACATCACTAGTCTGAAGTCTAGAGACTTTTTCCTGACCTCAGTCAGTTCACACATGGTGGCAGACACCAGTCCATACAGTACCAGAATACCAAGAGGCCTTGAGGCAACATGTGTTCTTCAACACAGAAAACTGTGTTCGCTGACATAAAATCATAGAATCATAGAATGTTTTGGGTTGAAAGGACCTTAAAGATCCACAAGTTGCAACCCCCCTGCCATGGGCAGGGACACCCTCCACTAGCCCAGGTTGCTCAAAGCCTCATCCAGCCTGGCCTTGAACACCTCCAGCAATGGGGCGTCCACAACTTTGATTCAGGAAACTCAAATAAGAAGCTTGTATGTTTTTGTTTCATGCCAAAATAGCATAGTCTAAACTCAAAGGAACAAACAATTTGGGAAAATAACTAGAGATGCACCACACCAGTGGCAACTGGTAACTCATACCAGCATGGAGAGTAGGCAGGCTCTAGGGCCAACCTCTGTGGAAAAGTGGAAGAGTGGCAGGAGAAGAAACCTGATCTCACCGCAGAAAGTATTTCACACAGACTTTCAAATCTGTTTTTTACCACCAATGTCAGTACTCAACTGAGATATAAATTAGGCTACAGCTTTTTGTGAGAAAACTGAAAAAGCAATGATTGTCTTTAGTTTAGTAGGTACTCTGAAGTAATATCAATGAAGTGTGCTGTAGTTCATGAACTTGAGAAAATGGAGGTTATAATATCACAGAAGGACTGGGCTGAATGTTTTTTCCATCCATGCATTTTATGGTTCCTGCTGTCTTCATAGGAAATTTTATTTTTTTCATCTATTACTAAAGAAAATCTAGAATTCTCGTTTTCATGAAATTGCTTTTGACTACAGAAAATTTTCTGCTGCAACGTCATTTTTCACCTCATGTTGGAATTGGAAGGCAATATCTTGAAATCTCCACTGGAAACCCCAGGCAACATACTTCCTACACTCCAGCCCATACACTCATCACACACCCACCAGCAAGATGTGTTTTGCTCAAGGTAACTCTGTACAAGAGGAAGAGCATCTCTCACAGAAATAACAGCACTTCCAGGTGGCTGAAGAATTGCTGTGCTGAGGAAAACATGGTGATGTTCACGAGAGAAGCTGCAAGGAAAGGAAGATCAGTTAAAATGTGGAACCAGACAGCAGAAGAGGAAGGGCAAGAAGGAAAGCACTGGTCCCTCCACTTTGTCACCCGACCTATAGCATGACAACTCTGGTGACACTGTATCTTTTCTGCCAGCGTGGGGTGACATAACAGCTTTCCTTTATGGTCCAACTTTGGGTAGGCCATGTGACCAAGAATCAGGGACTTAGGTCCTTGAGGCCCTAGTGACACCCTCCTGGAGGGGTCCTCAGTGTGAGTACCTCAATGTGAATAATCTTCAGATCAAAAGCATGGTAGCAAAGGACACTCCATTAGAAAAGAGCAGGACCATTAGAATGATAGTTGAAGGATTCTTCAATTACAAAGCTGCATGGGCAGGTAAGTACCCACAGCTTTTAACTTAATGAAGCATTTCCCTGCACTTAACTTCTGTTGACATGTCAAACATTTACCAGCTGATATAAGATCAAAGCTGCAGCAAGCAGCTGATCCCTATGCAATGTCTTTACAGCTTCAGCTTTGACATTTCACAGTTTTTAGATAGGAACCAGCTGAGTGTGAATGGCTCCTGCCTGAACGATTAGAGCCAGCCATGCATAATATCAGCAAGAATGTTTTAAGTAATGACTACTCCCTTGTGTTGTCCATTTTTTCTCAATGACACAAAAATTGGAGAAGATGGTATTTGCATGGGGCAGATTCAGTGTATCTGTCACAGCAGCACAGAAGAGCTATGGCTTGCTCATGGCAAGCCTTCCTTCAGGCTGAGAGGCTATTTTGGCAGCAATGCTCACACAAAGCCACAAGCAGTGGGGTGCTGATTAATAATCTACCTTGCTGAAAATGGAAGGTCCGCTCCAAAACCTCACATTCACATATAAGCCCACGCTACAGAACGAAACTTAATTTAGGAGAGTCCATCTCCTCTACTCATCTGTGACTTTTAGCCCTCAAGGGTTCAGCTGCTCACTGAGACTGGCTGGCAAAGAACAGAGGCACAAAATAGCCTACATTTTGAAATGTATCCAGGGTTAAAGAGGGACTAAATACATTTGGGTTTATAGAGTCTCTTATTTGCTTGTAAACAACTCATAGACACTAATCAGATAAACTTCTTCCAAAGGAAGGAAACCTGTTTAATTTCCCTGTTCTACATCTAGAGAATCCAGCCTTACTTTTTTCCCTGCTACATGCAATGCACCTCTATGCCTATAGAACCAACTACTCCCCTACAAACACATCTAGACATCTGTAGAAAAGATAGGATGTTTGTAGATATTAATCCTGAATGTCTGAGTTAGTATATGAAATGCTTTTATCCTCCTAAACCAAATCCTCACTGAGGATGTAGCTCCAGCATAGAACAGCAGGTAACAAGGAGGGAATGCAGAACTCATGAAATCAATGCAGAACTACACCCTGCAAGTGGCTGACTGTCACCCCAATCGTGTTGTCACCTTTGTCTTGATAAACAGCCCATCAGATTCCATAAGTTTAAAGGTTTCTCGCTGTGTGAGAATGGTGGGTGGGTTATTTTATAGAGGAGCACAGAAAAAAAGAGAACTTGTAGAATTCCCCAAGTAAAACAAGAAAAGCTTACCCGTAACAGCTTTTTTTATCATAGAGTCATAAAATCATAGGATGGTTTGGCTTAGAAAGGACCTAGTTCCAAACCTCCTGCCATGGGCAGGGACACCCTCCACTAGACCAGGCTGCTCAAAGCCTCACCCAGCCTGGCCTTGAACACCTCCAGGGATGGGGCATCCACAACTTCCCTGGGCAACCTGTTCCAGTGCCTCACCATCCTCACAGGAAAAACTTTCTTCCTAATGTCTAGTCTAAATCTACCGTCTTTCAGCTTAAATCCATTACCCCTTGTCCTGTCACTACACTCCCTGATAAAGAGTGCCTCGCCATCTCTCCTGTAGGCCCTTTTTAAGTAATGGAGGGCTGCAATAAGGTCTCCTCAAATCCTGTTCTCTGGCCTACAATCCCAACTGTCCCAACCTGTCCTCATAGAGGAGGTGCTCCAGGCCCCTGATCATCTTTGTCATTCTCTTCTGAACTTGCTCCAACAGCTACATATCCTTCCTGTACTGTGCACTCCAGAGCTGGACGCAGTGCTCCAGGTGGGGTCTCACGAGAGCAGTGCAGAGGGGGAGAATCACCCCCCTTGACCTGCTGCTAATGCTTCTCTTGATGCAGCCCAGGACACAATTGGCTTTCTGGGCTGCAAGCACACACTGCCGGCTCATGTTGAGCTTCTCATCCATCAATACCCCCAAGTCCTTCTCCTCAGAGCTGCTCTCTAACCACTCTCCGCCCAGCCTGTATTTGTGCTTGGGATTGCCTCAACCCATGTGCAGGACCTTGCACTTGGCCTTGTTAAATTTCATGAGGTTTGCATTGGCCCACCTCTCCAGCCTGTCAAGGTCCCTCTGGATGGCATCCCTTCCCTCCAGCGTGTCCACCACACCACACAGCTTGGTGTCATCACAATACTTGCTGAGGGTGCACTCAATCCTGCTGTCCATGTCTCTGACAAAGATGTTAAACAACACTGGTCCCAGTAACAACCCCTGCAGAACACCACTTGTCATGGGTCTCCACTTGGACACTGAGCCACTGACCACCACTCTTTGAGTGCGGCCATCTAGCCAATTCCTTATCCAGCGAGTGGTCCTTCTGTCAAATCCGTGTCCCTCCAATTTAGAGACAAGGAGGTCATGTGGGACAGTGCCAAAGGCTTTGTACAAGTCCAGGTAGATGATGTCAGTTGCCCTTCCACTATCCATCAGTGCTGTGGCCATGTTACAAAAGGCCACCAAATTCATCAGGCACTATTTGCCCTTTGTGAAGCCATGTTGGCTATCACCAGTTGCCTGCTTGTTTTCCGTAGGCCTTAGCATACTTTCCAGGAGGATCTGCTCCGTGATCTTGCCAGGCACAGAGGTGAGACTGCCTGGCCTGTAGTTTCCCGGGTCTTCCTTATTTCCATTTTTAGAAGTGAGGGTTATGTTTCTCCCTTTCCAGGGAGTAGGAACTTCACCAGAGTGTGGCAGCTTCTCAAATGTGATGGCACAGCAAATTCATCTGCTTGTTCCTTCAGGACCCCTAGATGCATCTATCTCATCAGGTCCCATGGACTTTTGTACCTTCAGGTTCTTTAGATGGTCTCAAACCTGATCTTCTCCTACTGCTGGTGGTTCTTCATTCTCCCAGTCACTGCCTTTGTCTTTGTTGTGACCTGGGCATTGTGGTGTGAACACTTGCCAGTGAAGACTGAGCCAAAAAACTCATTAGGTACCTCAGCCTTCTCCATATCCTGGGTAACCAGGTCTCCTATTTCCTTCCAGAGACAGACCATATTTTCCCTAGTCTTCCTTTTATCATTGATGTACTTACAGAAGTCCTTCTTTTTGTCTTTGATGTCCGTGGCCAGATTTAATTCTGTCAGAGTTTTAGGTTTCCTAACCTGATCTCTGGCTTCTCACATGGTTTCTCTGTATTTCCCCCAGGCCACTTGCCCCTGCTTCCACCCTCTGTAGGCTTCCTTTTTTTGTTGGTCCAGGAGCTCCTTGTTCTTCCAGTGCAGGCCTCCTGGTGTTTTTGCCTGCCGTCCTCTTTGTTGGGATGCATCACTCCTGACTTTAGAGGAGGTGATCCTTGGATATTAACCAACTTTCTTGGGCCCCTCATCCCTCCAGGGCTTTATCCCATAGGACTCTACCAAGCAGATCCCCGAAGAGGTCAGTCTGCTCTCCTGAAGTCTAGGGTAGTCGTTTGCTGTGCACCTTCCCCACTGCCAGCCCGAGGATCTAGAACTCCATCATTTCATGGTCACTACAGCCCCAGCTGCCCTTGAGCTTCACATTCCCCACCAGCCCTTCCTTGTTGGTGAGAACAAGGTCCAGCATAGCACCTCTCCTTGTTGGCTCCTCTGTCCCTTGGAGAAGGAATTTATCATCAACACATTCCAGGAACCTCCTGGCTTGCTTATGTCTGCTGTGTTGTCCCTCCAACAGATATCAGGGTGGTTGAAGTCACCCATGAGGACCAGGGCTTGTGAACATGAGCCTGCTCCTGTCTGTCTATAGAGGACATCCTCTGCTCAGAATTCCTGGTCAGGTGACCTGTAGCAGACCCCTACTATTACTATATTGTCACCTGTCCCTGCCCTCCCTTATTCCTGACCCAAAAGCTCTCTGTTGGCTCCTCATCCGTCCCCAGGCAGAGCTCCATGCACCCCGGCTGGTCACTGACATAGAGGTGACACCCCCTCCTTGTCCCCCCTGCCCGTCTTTCCATTCCAACACTCCAGTAGTAGGACCCATAACACCATGTCTTTGTGATGCCAATAAGATCATAGCCCTGCAGGCGTGCACACATCTCTGACTCATCTTGTTCCTTCCCCATGCCACATAGGTTTGCACAGAGGCACTGAAGTTGGGCCCCTGATAAAGCTGACTTACTGATTGGAATTCCTTTGTGCTGCTCTTCAGGTGCTTTCCTGCTGACCTGTGATCCTCCTCCAGGCTCTGGGCATCTGTTGCTGGCACTGGCATCACACTGCTAGGATTGGGAAGGACTGAGGTTCCTCTCCCCAGCAACCTTAGTTCAAAGTTCTAAAGTTGTAGGGGGAGGGAATGCTCAATCCATACACACCTCTAACTTGAAAGTTCTTCCAAAGTATTGTCTTTTTTTTAGAACTCTCTCCTTGCTTTCCATTGTGGCAACAGGAGCTCTGGTACTGTGTTGCACAGACAGAAGAGAACCACAATACTGATTACAGTAAACAAAAGCTTTTCACATTATACCATTTTAATTCTGCTTTTGACACTGCTGTGATTTTTGAGTCATTTGCTGGTCTAAAGCTACACTAAGGCACTAGTTAAGGATAATCCAGTCTCAAAACTTCATTACACTTTTCTGCACTGAATTAGTAATTCACTTGCTAGAAGTTACCATGAGTCAGATGAGTCACTTCAAATACAATGCCTTACAATAAAGCCTAATTTACTGGTACTTACAGTTCTGTTTTGCTGATGTTTTCCTCAGGAACCACAGAATAATTGGTGCTTCCAAAATTAAAAGTGAGTTTAAAAAAAAAATGCTTGAATCACAGCTGGTCTTTCTACATACCGTATGTTCAATGTCAACTTTTTAAACTAAGTTCCTGGAAAGACTCAGTTTGAGTCCTGAAAACATTATATTACTTTCTCAGAATTAAAAAGAAAATTACTGTACCTGTGGTTTAATCTTAACTACTAGCATGCAGCTCTGAATACTGTTCGGCCAAACTAAGATAACATGCCTGTGCCACCAAAGATTTGTTGAGAACCAGCTGTTGTGTCCATTACACCACCAACTTCCAAGTTCATCACTCAACAAAGGATGGTTTGAGCTAAGTTTCACACAGATCAGTCACAGCTTGCTTGGGTTACTATTTGTTACTTCCCGAAGGAAGTCGTAACATAGCCTTTCAGCAATGTCAAGTACACAAGACTTGGCATGCCCTGGAAAGACATTTGATTGAGTCCCTTTAGCATGAACTGAGGCTGCCAGGCAGTTTTGATGAAAAAAAAATCTTTAAGTTCACACTGCAAGCACTAAGAAATAGGAGGTGTGCTTCCATAAGCATGTACAAGTTACTGTCTCAAGCCGCCCAGTAAGTATATAGCAACTTTTACCCAACATAGTTTTTTAATAGAGCATGAGAGAGATCTATATAATTATTGCTTTTGCTTCTGCACGGCTTGGAAGTGCCTTGGCAACTCCAGGGCTCATAAGGTTCACTACCCACATCACAATTTTTCTTCTAACACTTCAGGAAGGACTACAGACTTCTTAATTTTTTTTATTTCATTTGTACCTGAAACAAGAGTAACATCTGAGACTCTACAAGTATTTTCAGCTGGAGCATCAGGATAACATTTGCCCGTTGTCTAAGCAGAGTAGAATACTGGCATGTTTAGCCAAACACAGATCTCCTAGGGAGTTAAAAATGGCTTATACATACAATGTTCCCATCCTGAGAAGACAAAAACGAGTGTTCAGCAATATAATGCCAATTTTCAGGAAGGATTACCTCAAGAATGGCCTTTTCTATGAGTGATGCATATCATGGCACTGCAGAAATTGTTATCCTCTTTCCCAAATACATCAACTCCACTCACATCTGTCCCAGGCAGACAAAGAGTAAAACAAAGTGAAACTTACCAGTTCATTTGTGGGGTTGTTTACAGTAGTCATTTTTTCTTTATTACAAGAAGCATGGAAAAAAGATCTCAACATCAGCACAGAAATTAGAAGGGAGAAAGAGAAGTAGAATTTCTATTAAGAGTAACAATGGAAAATGTTACAGGCTGAATACTGATGAAGCTCTAAAACTTCAGACAGATTTGTGTAGTTTACAGGACAAAAAATAAAAGCTAGTTGACAAAAACTTTCTAAAATTTATTTCTTTATTTTGTATCAACTAAGATACAATGCTATAAAAGCTGAAAATAAAAAAAGAGCATATAAAGAAAGATAATTAGAAAACCAATGGCATATATCTTTGCAGTTTTCAATCTGGCTTTCTAAATAAATTCAGTTTGTGCAATCACACCTCCTGCATGGCTTTAGTTGACTCTATTTTTGCTCTTTTTTGTAGTAATTGACCACCTTCAAGTTAATTTGAAAAAGTGAGAGATTTCCAAAATTATTGACTTCACGTCAATTCTGTGAAAAACAGTACCTGGATGGAAAAGAAAAACCAAAATCTGTGTTTCAGGGTGGAAAAGGCAGTGGCACACACTTGGCAAAAGCTGATGGCCACTCAACTAATAAGTATTGTCTGGCTCATCAGCACACGCATCCCCGCACTACCTGCAGCAAGTGCTGGCTTTCCCTGGGCAAGACCTCACGGCTTGATGGGAGCCAGGCATTGGAAAAGAAAGTGCAGGGGAAATGGGCATACATTTATGAAACTAGGCTCTACTATTTTTTCCTTATAAAATCGGAGGAAAAAAGAATCTTTTTAATTGTGGAAAATAGCAGATTTTCACCTGAAAACGTTATTGACACGGTCATTTTTGGAGCAAATTCTACCATAGACAACAACTAATGAATGTTTATTGTTTTTAGGATAACAGAAAAGAGAGAAGCAACAGTATTTGTCTTTAAAAAGAATATTCTAACCATACATGTCTACATGTCTACAGTTCAATGTCTGATTATATCAATTGTATTAGTGTGCATTAAGCAACAATCAAATCAAATGTCAACATCTGCTTAGATGCAGAGATTGACAGTTTTTTTACAAATGCTTTGGAAGTAATTAATAGTTTTATGGCATTCTCAGTGTCTTTCTAGGTGGTACCAGCAACACAAGTTTGACTGGAAGAATGGCAGAAAATGTAACAGCATTCACAGAACAATATCCCAGTTTCTTGTTTTGTTGTTGTTTTAGCCTGCGTACTCAATTTTCACAAGTTCTGTTTTGTTTTTAATTTGTCTCTTATTCCCTCAGTAGTAAAACGTAGGAAGGAACTAGTTTGGCCAAAGAAAGAAGTTTAGGATTGCATTAAACATCTTAGAAGTAGGGAGGACCTATTATTCTTGTGGCTAATGTTTAACTTTTTTCTCTAGATTGAGGTGCAATTCCCCAATGAAGATAAGTTTTCCATAGAAGGGACAGTTTGCTGTAAAACTGTATTTTTTGCCAAAGACTTAATACCTCCACTTTTTAAAACACCTATGCCACAATATTTGCTCTGAAAAACACTGTATCTGTGATGCATATTGCAGACATGCTTTTAAACAGTAAGCAATAAGATCTGAAGCTTACTGGCCTTATCATGCTTTCTGCTTCAACAGGAACTGTGCATATTTGCTGCTTCATTCTCCCAGATGGATAGTTTTTTCTTTCTGGTTTAACTTATTTCACTGCATGAAAGGAGTGTTTTGATTAACTGTGCAAAATCGAACTAGCTCAGGATGTACTGAATCTCAGAAAAACTTATTTTATTTGACCTAGTGACTCTGTTCTTGCGTGTTAGAAAAATAAAACTCTGTGTAAACATATGAAACTATTTTGTTTATGGCTTTTAAAAGTGAGATGAGCACTTGAGTTTCCTAAGATGCCTGACTGACACAAAAACACTACCCATCACACCTCTCGTAGAAGTGAACTCTTTGGCTTCTAGAATGAGAAATTATATTTGAATGTGAAACAAGCATGGTAAAATACCTTAACTTGCTCTATTTCAATTGTACCTTTTCTTTCTTTGACCTAGGTGATGCCAACCCTAGCTCAACAAGAAAACCCAAGCAGACAGCCTTTACCCCAACTCCTTGATGATTCTGATATGTGGATTCACAATTCTATCTGCAGTGTATAATAAAATGAAAATGCAGTGGGCAATCTGTTCTCTGTGTGTTTGTTGTCTTAGAAATACGTTGTTCTTTTTAGTGAGGTCTGCCTAAGCAAACACAGTACTACATGAATCTAGAACTTCATACTGCAATATTCTTGTTAAAATTTGCTTTGAGCAAATATTGACACATTTAAGCTTTAAAAAGTACACAGTTTCTCAGTATTTGCACAGCAATACTTGGGCACACTTGTATTCTCAGGAGCAGGACACAGAAGATTCACAGTCACAGATGAATTGAAAAAACCAGCCTTGAAAGTGTTTCCTAGCATTTTGTCAGCTTTGAAATTCTATTTCTTAAGTGAAATACTGCCAGCAAATTTCCCATTTGTTTATAGTACTCTAAGACACTATCTATGAACATATGGTTGTACATTTCTACACCAAAGTAGTTCTTCATACAAAAACTGTAACCACTAGCCATAGAAATAAGAGTTTGATTTTCATTTTAAGCTGGACCCTTTTTTTCACATGCAACATAACCTCTAAGGAAAAGAGCAGATTTTGGCTCTGTGGAACTCTTAGAAGTAACAAAGAGTCTGTACTGGTGTGTTCCTTTCTATTTTCAGCTAAGTACAGCTCAAAACACCTGGACTATCAAACCATCTTCTTGCTGAGACCAGTGGCTAAAGAAGATTATCAGACAACTTGAACGCAGTTTCCAAATGCCTGTACAGGTGTCCAACTTTAGAGAACTTTCTAAACTGGCAGATAAATATGTCCCAAGAACCCATGACTAAAAATAAAGTTTGAAATAAGAATAAATTGCAAATATAATCCAACTCCTTAACAGTGACTGTAACAAATCATTGGAATACAAGGGAAGTGGTTCATTAGTCATCAGCTTTAAATTGGGTGTCCTTCTGAAAGACAGGCTATAACTCAGTCACAAATTATTGAAACTGATAGTTTCAAATTACATAACATGGAATATAATAAACTTCTCCACAGGAATTATTGAGTAAAATTTGATGACTTACGTTATGCAAGTATTCAGAAAAGATTGATCATAGTCCTTTCAAAATTTGCATTTTGGGAATGTATTTTCTGACTTTTGATTTTCAGATCAGGATTTGGTCCATAGGAAGCTGAACTGCTGAATCAGAAGTTACCACCATTTTTTACATTGTGGTTTCATCATAGTCATACTTCCATGCTTAGTTAGATTGCTCAAGTATACTTTTCATTCTCAAAAGGTTGCACACCCAACTGTTACATGTTTAGCCTTCTTTTACAAAGACTATCCTTAAACCTAGCATTAAACTGATAGTATTGTAATAATACACTGCCTTTAAGAAAGGAAAAACACTAAACGCAGTATTGTAGATTTCATTCAACTATATACCTTATAGAGAAACTTCTCATTTTGTTTGTGTTAAATGCCTTTTTTTCTTCATGTCAGATGATATACACTTACTTTCATGCTTGCATCCCTGTCTACCTTCCCTTCCCATTTATCCATAAATGCTGATTTTTATTTCTACAGTCTTTCAGGCTTTTCTATGAAAAATTCCCACTGACTTTAATCAACACTGTCTTGTCTTCAAGCTTGTTTGGCTATATAAAATCTGGTTTACATCTACTGGCATAAGTTCTTAATAAGTATAAATCTCTGCTTGGTTTATTTGCAATGTTCAGAATAATTTATTATGTTCTCATATTCAGACCAATTATCTGTCTTTGATATATTACTACCTTCTAGCTTGGTGCCCTAAGAAAATGAGACTTATGCAATCATTCTCTCTGTTTACCAGTCTTACCCACCAGCTTTTTAACCCGTTGGCTGATTTAGTTCAAATTTGACAGAGGGGGGTTGAGTCTCCATGACACTATGTTCACTGGAGTTTTGTGAAGGTTGGTGATCTGGGTGAAGGAAAGTGACCCTTTGAGGTACTGAAGAAGCAATGAAGTTGGAGATTCAGAGAAAGCAAAGGAGAGCTGCAACAAAGTTGGAGATGATGTACGGAAAACTGACAGTTTGTTTCATTGTTAAACTCTATTTCCGGTAATTTAATTTATAACTTGCACACAATATTACTAATGAGAGAAGTCCCTAAATTATTACTAGGGAACCTGCATTTCACCTTTTAAAATAATTCTATTCAATTCTAGTTGATACATTTAATTACAGAGGTTCATTTTTCACAGGTGGAGAAGTAGTGATATTAACTCTGGTTCTGCCCTTGGTAACAATTATTCCATCTTAGGTCTACACTCAGGAGCCTCAGTCTTTTCCCAGCATAAAGAGATTACTGGAAAAGCAGTGGTCATATCTCCTTTCAACAGCCTTCTTCAGCACCTGCCAGTTATTCTTCAAGTTGATGTGAATTGCTGCATGTTGCAGATCTGAGAGTGTGTATTTACACCTTCCTTGCAGAGAAGCATCACAGAAAGAAAATTTACATATAGTTCTACAGAAACTTTAAGACGGTGCAATGGTGACAATATCAAATAATGACACAGAGTACTAAGAGGTCATATGAGAACGGAGTAGGGTGTGCCCATAGAGATCATGAAATAATACAAAACAAAAAGTAGTTTTTAGAATCTGAAAATATGAAAAGCTATAAGCTGAAGAGCAACAAATCTTCTCACATTGTATTCTGCCAGAATGCTGCTGTAACATATTACCTAGTAAGTACTTTGTATTAAATAAATCTGTGAGGAACAAAAGGCCTTATAGACAGACTTATCTTCCATGAAGACTGAGCAGTGGCTATGACCTAAAACCACCTATAGTGTTGTAAGCTGTCTCGTGGTCTTTGGTAAACAACAGACACACAAGCGAACATACTGCAGCCTTCAGATCAGGCAGCACTGTGCTCAGAGCAGACCTTTTGTTCTCTCAAGGCTGAGGCTAATGACTTCTTACATTGTCAGTGCTGCCTGCCTTGGCCACTTCACAGATAAAATAATAAAATCGTAGAATGGTTTGGGTTGGAAGAGACCTTAAAGATCATCTATTTCCAACCCCCCTGCCATGGGCAGGGACACCTCCCACTAGACCAGGTTGCTCAAAGCCTCACCCAGCCTGGCCTTGAACACCTCCAGGGGTGGGGCATCCACAACCTCCCTGGGCAACCTGTTCCAGTGCCTCACCACCCTCACAGTGAAAACTTTCTTCCTAATGTCTAGTCTAAATCTACCCTCTTTCAGCTTAAAGCCATTACCCCTCATCCTATCACTAGACTCACTGATAAAGAGACCCTCCCCATCTTTCCTGTAGGTCCCCTACACTGAATAAGTCTAGAGTAAAGGTTTTATCAGCTCAACCAGTATGCTGGCTTCTCATGTATAGTGTTACCTTCTGAGCAGTTTGAGGAGACAAACTAAAGCTGAAGAGCATCATTTATAAGCATGATAAATCTACTGTAACATTTCAGGGGCACATCTCTCTTTGTAGGTTGTTCTTTATGTTTGGTGGGGTTTTTTTTTTTCTTTTGGTAGGCAGCAATGGAAGGCAGAAATGGAAACCAAAGTCTTGCTAGCCTAATCTTTATAGCCTTTCTTTATTTTCCTGGCTCCTTTGCCAATACAGCTGGAAATATTTCTTTTGCCCTGGTAGTTGTTCCTGGCAGCAGTGCATTTGTGACTGAAATTCCTGGGATAGCACCAGCACCACACTTCAGAACAAGAAAACAGGCAGGTTGTGAAGAAGACTCATGGTGGTTTAGAAACCTTTAGATTATTGATCCGACGGGAAAGGTTTGTCATAGCACATTCAGGTATGCAGTGATGCAGAAGAACACGACAACCTACTGGATGATTTCTCTATTTTACCAGCTTTCAGAAGCTATGCTATGCAAAAGCCAATAAATATAACAGTATACTGAGCAAATAAAGAGTGACGTGCAGTGACGTGTGCTGAGGCTTAGTCCCTCTGCTTAGAAAAACTGGTGGTCTTAAACATACAGCCTGGGGAAAGAAAAAGAAAAAAACACACACACCAGAAAAAACAGCCTGAGTGTCAGCAAGGCAGAAGACTGCATTTTGCTCTCATCATACTGTGAAAGCAGCCTACTGTTCCAGGACACTGAAGCTGGAGATGGGATTTGATTAAATGCCCAAGATCCAATAAATTTCCTGAAGGGTGTGTCGTGGGTTAAGCAGAGCAGAGTTAATTTTTTTTTCCTTTTCCCTTCTCTTCATAAATAGCTAGAAGAAGCTATGTTTTGGATTCCTGCTCAGGAGAGAACTGATAAGAGAAGAACAGAGAAGAACGTTTATAGTTATTGCTAGGATGTTGCTATTTGTTCTCAAGGACATACATTCAGCCTTTTGGGGGAGAAGAGACAGTCTGGCTTCTAGCCTGGGATTTGCTTTTAGGTCAAGATTGAGAAGCAGACTGACCAATTATTCCATCCCATGCACGTCATACCCAGTATATAGAAGAAGACTCTTCTAGGAGTGCTGGTCTTTGCACTTCCGGATTC
The DNA here is from genome assembly GCA_011057875.1 of Pterocles orientalis. Lineage (NCBI taxonomy): Eukaryota > Metazoa > Chordata > Aves > Pterocliformes > Pteroclidae > Pterocles > Pterocles orientalis. The sequence continues at coordinate 696,524 of WKFP01014354.1, read as the reverse complement.
GTCTTGCTTTGGGTATCCTGCGTTCGCTCTCCCAAGGCCTTTCCTCCCCCCTCCCCCCACGGTCGCCGTTAGCTCTCGGCCCGGGACACTCGTTTATCTCCGTTCCGTGAGTTTTGGCATCCTCCCTCTCCAGGAGGATCGTTAGCTGTTTTTTTTTCCTGCTTCGGTCACCTCTCGGGTTGGGACGCTTGGGCTCTCCGTTCCGTGAGTGCCTCCGGGAGCGGTGCACCCCCTTTCCCCGCTTTCCCCCCCCTTTCTGGGGGAATCGTCTGTACGGTTTCTGGGGATTATTAGCTGGCAACAGGCCAAGCCTTCTCGGGGGGGGGGG
>WKFP01014354.1:659087-684360 GCA_011057875.1 Pterocles orientalis | reverse complement strand
GGCCAAGCCTTCTCGGGGGGGGGGGGCAGTATCATTGTCAACAGGCCGAGCCTTTTTTGGGGGGCCAGCATAATTGTGTATCACCTATTCCCTCCCTCCTTTGGGGCCATTGGCTGGGAGTGGGCTGGGCCTTTGGTCATCAGGTGGGGAGGGGCAGTATCACTGTGTATCACATTGCATCTTTGTATATAGTATTATTTCTAATATTATTGTAATTTAGTAATTAAATTGTCCTTATCTCAACCCACGAGTCCTCTTTGCCATTTACCTCTTTAATTCTCTCCCCTATCATTGGGTGGGGGCAGGGACTGTGTGAGCGGGTGTGTGTGCTTTGGCCCCCAGCCAAGGGCCAACCCATCACAGGTGTCACTGTTATTTGTGAGAAAGAATATGCATCAAGACAAGCAGCTTCCCTCCTGGTTGTGGCAAAGGCTGGTGCATCATACAATCCACTGCTACTGTCAGGAACAGGAGGATCCTTGGAAGCCTTAAGGTAAGCTGAAGCCAGGAGGGGCCAGGCTACAGAGAGGGGAGCAAGTGAAACTGGTGGAACCAGGCTGACCCCTAAGCAGTCCTGTGTTTTACAAGAGGGGGACAGTTAGTAATTTTATGAGGTCACCCAAAGACCTATACTGACCTCTTCAAACCTGGATGCCTGAAGTCACAATTCCTAAGCACAGAGAGACAGTGTGCACCTCCAGCAGAAAAGTGAGCTGCTTGTCACTTTGGAAAATAGACTCACTCTGCCTCCATCAAAGAGACATTTCAGTGCTTAATGACTAGCTTGAGGGTATCTCAAGCTGTTATGCACCTAAATGCCACAAAAAGGAATACATTTTACCTCTCTGGACACCTTTGGAAGCTCCAGCATGATAAGTGGAAATGAGAATAGCTCTTCCAGTTATACCCATACCAGGGGGGTTTGAATTTCTTCTCAGTTCCAGTAGGGATTCTTTAAAACTACATTTGAGAGAAATGTCCTTCAGTTACTCAGTCCAGCCAGATATCAGCTCAGTGTCTGGGACTAGTTTTCCAGCTATCTGAATTAGATGCAGTCAGAACAGTGAAATTATCCAGCCTAGCCCAACACAACGTTTAATCCTAAAAAGTCCTGAGTGCCTCTGCCAGTAGTTAAACAAATCTGGGAAACAGAATCTGGCTTTATTTCATTTGCAAGAGTGATTTCTGTGATTCTCCACCTCGTTCAGAGTAAACAACTGCTTTTAAACTGCAGGCCATTGCATTGTTATGAATGAAGGAACCTTAATTGCATTAAGACCTTCCAAAACCACAGTTACAGCAGAAACATTAAGGTTTACTTTGAGTAAGCTGCAGCGCTCCCTCCAGCAAAGGAAATTCTTTAATTTTTAACATAAAGTTGCTCTTCTGTTTATATTATAAACCAAAGGCACTTACCGTAATGTGGAGAAGCAGGATCATTACCCAAGCCACTCTCACATGAATCAACTCCCAGCCTTTGCAAATCGTGCTTATTTTATCAAGTAAAATTGCATCATCTTGTACCCCAGTAGAATCTGACACACACACACATACGCGTTACAAATTTACAACAGAAACCAGAACTCCTCTCAGCAGTGGGTATAAATGAATCATTAAGCCCACAGCAGGCATTTTCCTGGTACCATGAGGGGAAAGCAGGTGCTAGCTACATCAAAGTTAGCACATCAGCAATTAAAATACCAGTCAGGAAGAAAAAGCACAAACATATTTTCACTCTGAGCTTGTGAAAAATGGTTCTACCTGCCCTGAAGGGAACAGGATAATGCTGCTCACACCTGCTGAGCAACTCTGCCTCTGTCATCAGGCTTCGAACAGAAGAACAAGCTGAACGACAGCCCAGTCCTTTCCCTCTGCCTTCCCTTGTGTGTACTTGACTCCCTGATGGTTTTTGTGGTTGAAGAGAGGCCCTTTCTCCTGCTTATTTTGCTGGAAAACACAGGTGATTTTCTCATTTTCAGGCTGCAAATCAACACCCAAAAGCTGACTAATGATCTTTTTCCTTGCATGGCAAATTTATATTATAGAGTGGCTACTAATAATTGAAAATCCAAGTGGTACAGAACACAGCTGTGGTGTTTCTGGCTCTGCAAGCATCTAAGGTGGAATTCACCTTGCCATCTAGTCCTCACCTTCCCCGTAAAGAGATTTAATCCTACCCTCTGCTCAGGGTGCCTATTTCCAAGCCACCTTTCCCTCTGACCACAGTCCAGAGCAGAAATCACTTAGTTTGTGTCCAGAGCCATGTACGTGAGGCTGAAACACCTGTACAAGTCTGAGTAACACTGGCAGGACTGAGCCCTTTGGTCAGAAGTTAATCTAAATCAGTCTGTGGGAGTGTTCATGAGTAATTTCAGTGACAGCCTCATCCCAAAGGCATTTACTAGTTATACGCACTTTTTGCTGGCCTCCAGCACAAGATAGCTCTTACAAGTAATTTCCATTTGCCTCTCTGCCCCTACCTCTGACTGAAACTGAAGGTGTTTTTTATTTATTTTAGAGATTCACCAAATGCATGTTTCTTCCTATTTCCCTCTTGAAAGCTACCCAAGAGTTTCAGGCTTATCCAGAAGTAAGATGGATTGAACCCATTCAAATGACGCTCCTCCTCTACAAAGGATTCAGCTGTCTTAAGAGAAGCAGCTACCTGTCTTGCAGCTCCTCAGAGGTATGGCCAAAGCTCTTTTTCTCAAATACACAGATACCCAGAACCTCACCCCACTTCTCTCCCCTTGGTGGCAAGAACAGCAGTAAGCATCCATATGAGACTCTGGCAAGGACCCAGGCCACACTGTTATCACCTGGCAGTTTGACATCCACCTTTTTTGTGAGTGCTTACATGTGGCCAAGCCCAAATATTTCCAAGTTTGGCATCTTTTTCATATTCTATTCCTAACTGTTCTGTGGCTTGGTTTCTGCCTGCTTACACACTTTACACTGACATTGAGGTGACTTAGCTTTGACAACAAGCAGATTTTGGCTCTGTTGTTGTTACTGAGAGGGCAGTTCTGCAGTACTGTGAGCAGATTTACCTTTTATCAGTCAGGGTACCTATACCACAACTGTCAGTGCTACTGTGGATTTGCAGAAAAACATAATCTAGTCCTCCTTCTCCAAAGAGGCCAGCGTTCTGCTTCTTTAACTGTTAGTTGCTACTCCATAATTTATGGCTAAAAATAATAGATTAACAAAGTTTACTTATTTTAATTAACTCTACAAACTATAATCACTGTATAAACTAGATCGTAGCTTCCCACTCTTTCAACCCTTCCTCAGGCTAAGTATCCCCATGACTATTTCAGTCTCAAGACAACAATGAATACGGGCAGAGACACATCTACAAGTGTAAGTGAGGGTATCTGGAATAACAAAAGATTTGTGGAATGTCAAATGAAAGCTGGAAAACAGCCTCAAAAAACAGCCCAGAATCTGGGAGAGAGACGTTACTTTGTCTAAAGTTACAATAAAGTTTTGCACTATATATTGCTTAACCTCTTTGGAGAGGAAGAAAAGAAAGAAAAAGAAGGAAAGAAGGAAAGAAAGAAGGAAAGAAAGAAGGAAGGAAGGAAAGAAAGAAGGAAAGAAAGAAGGAAAGAAGGAAAGAAAGAAGGAAAGAAAGAAGGAAAGAAAGAAAGAAAGAAAGAAAGAAAGAAAGAAAGAAAGAAAGAAAGAAAGAAAGAAAGAAAAGAAAGAAGGAAAGACACTAAAAACCTGTCCAGAATACAAAACATTATCTGTTATTTCTGGTGCGTTATCTTGGAGCATGGTGCCTCAGGATGATCTGATAGCTGAGCGCGCAAGTCACAACATATGGTTTGGCTTTGGCTTGTTTAAAAACTAGGAGTCATGACTTTGAAGAGTCATTTGTCCTCCTTGTTTGTGACTAATGTGACCCAATCTATCTGATAATGATAGGCTGGTCTCCCCATCACACAGAAACGAGATTTTAAAATGCTTTTAAATCCTCATTATTCTGAGTTCACAGTATAATTTAATAAATGAATTAGGAACCCTGGAGATAGATGCATAAGTGGGAACAGTCTTTCCCAGACTGTGCACTGTTTTATACTAGCAGTGAAAGGGAATGATTGACTGTGGCCAAGATTAGCTAAGGTGTTGTGAAAGCATAAGACTGATGTGAAAATTCCCATTAAAAAAACCTAAACTGCTTTCTTTAAGCACACATTGCAAAAGAAAGAATTTTTCTGCAAAAGGAATTGTTAGGGGTCATAGAGCTTTCAGCTACAAAAGGGTAGCTCCCAATTAAAAATCGGTTTTCACGTACAAAATTTCAGACAGTTCTATTTAAGGATAGTCCTGGCACAAAGGGGAATATGCTCCAAACCATGTGTTTCTACAGAATGAGGTGCTTGACAATATTTGTCCTTCTGTGTGGTTTTGTTTATAAGTGGTGCAGGGTCATGGCCCTGATTCTCATCCCTTTTGTTCTTTGTCCTCTGACAGGGAGAAATGAGGTTCTTCTGCCTGGATTTTGTTGGCTACATAGAGAGGGAGAGACACACTTCAATTCCTTTGGATTTTTATGGACAGAAAGTAATCAGAGTGGTAATAATGTAGTAGGGAGTGTACTGGTCTAGTTCACTAGATGGCAATCAGGAGTAGTTGTGCTTTGAGCTAACCAAAATGTTTTGGTATTTATTATGGTTTCAGACTATTGTGGCATGATGTAACCCCAGTCAGACCCACAGAAGTTCAGAGTTTGAGTCCTCTAGCACTCCATTTAAAAGTTTGCATAACTTCAGCGCAGCAGAATTAAACAACATTTCTGCACAAACAAGAGAACCAATAAAATGTTTTAAGGGAAAAAAAAAAAAGGTTAGTTGTGCTGCATCTTGGTTTAGTTTTAAAATACCACTTTTCCTGAGAGGTAGCAGCTGAAGCTGGTGCAACAATGTGAGCCTCTCCCTGGTGGTATAGCGCAGAGTGGCTGACTCCCTTCCTTTGACTGAAACGTATGGGTGTAAAGCTACAGATCAGACTGTGTGTTTGATGACCACCGCAGTAGACCTTCAGAATTTGGGACTGTAATGCTTTGGGTTGGATACGGACGATTTATTACCTACACGTAAATCTGGGCAGCATTACCCTAGTGAGAAATCATAACCTCACCAAGGCTCAAGGCTCTGAAGCTGCTCTTCCTCTTTCATGCCTTTTCAATGTTAATGGACCCAAAGTTATTTGGTAAGTATGATTTGGATAATACAAAAATTGTTCTACAAGAAACTCCTAAATGCTTTCCAAAATTTAAAGGCAGCTTTCACTACATCAAACCAGGGATACTGAAGTAGTAATCAAAATAATCTGCACTTTTCTGAGCTTTAAAAGTACTAGAGTTACTAAGAATGTATTTTCTATTGTGATTTACTAGCACATCTCTTCCTTCCCTCTCTTGTGTCAGCCTTCCACTGAAATACATAATGAATTCTATTGAAATAATCCTGATCTGAAACCACATAAAAATAAGAACCAGGACCTTTAGCTTGCAATATTAATTTACCATGAGAAAAAACTGGTAAGTCAAAACTGAGCTGTGATTTTAAAAGATAGCATCATCAGTATAAGTTCACCCAGAATGCTGTCTCCAGGCCAGATCAGGAGGAGGGTTTGTAAGTAGTCACAGCCCTGCCAAAACATTACTCGTCCTGTGTATGGCACATTGGTTCTACTGAACACTCATTCTGGTTTCCCTTTCCCTCTGCAGTGCATTATTATCTGAATAAACTTTTCCATGTTGCAAAGTCCTCCAAGATACAACTAAACTCACAAAAAAACACCACATCCAAAGCAAAGTATCAGAGAACAGCCTCTAAATGTGCATCATAAAGTAAAAAACAATTATTTTCTTCTATAAAATGATGAATTTAGCAACTTCGCACTTTAATCAGATTCACAAGCAAAGCCTGTGCCTCCAGCACAGCACAGCCTGTGCCTACAGCTTCAACTGACTATTTTTGTAGACAATTTTTTGGGAAGTCAACCATAGTTTACTTGACTGAAGACGGCAGGCACTGGCTTGGAAATTCTTAGGAGTCCAAGAATTTTCACTACAGATAGAAGAGGGGAAGAATGTCTAATCAAGGACCCTTCTGATCTCATCTTGAGATATGCTAAGAAGCCACAGATGTCAATGCACTTCAAAATGTATCACAGTTGCTTCCAATTCAATCCAATAACTGAAGACAGTGGAAGAAGAAATGAGTCTTTGTCTCCTTGGTCATTCAGACTGGGTGAAGAGGTGGTTACAGCAGCTAACTCTAATTCTCCCATACAGCATGAAACTTGGTTTGTTGGTTTGTGTCATTTCACACAGAGCTAGGTGACATCATTGTCCCACCCCATTCGGTGGGTGATGAGGGAGGTGAATATTTTGCATTTCCCCGAAAAGGAGCACCAACTGAAATTGCCGATCCCTACACGGCAGGGCCACGGAGTTGGTGGAGACAGACAATGGCTAGGAGGAACAGTGTAACACAATTTTATTGAACTTCTTTAACTGCAAAAGTGTAATAGATAAAGGCATTTTGGCACAAGGAGTAACCTTAAGTGGCAGTTGTTCAGGGTCAAGCAACAGATAACACTCATCAATTGTTTGGGGATAAAATTAAGTGGTGTTTATCAGAAGAGAAAATAGAGTAGAAAAGAGTTGAGAGGAAAAAGAGGGGGCAGAGAGAGAGGGGGAGAGATAGTGACAGAGACAGAGAGAGGAAGATATATCACCACCCTTGGATCCTGTGCCGAGGTCTTGTATCGCAGCCTTCGTCTGCAGGTAATGGGTCAACAAGGGTAGGTGGTCATGCTCACCTTTTATACGGTTTGGTCTGTCCAGGATGACCCCTTCGGATGGCAACAGCCCCGTATCCACAGTGTTTTCAGGGGGTGTCCTGGTTTCCACTGAGACAGAGTTAACTTCACAGCAGCTAGTAAGAGGCTGTGTTTTGGATTTGTGCTGAGAAGAAGGCTGGTAACATACCAATGTGTAACATACCAATGTTTATATTTGCTGCCAGGACAGTCAAGAACTTTTCAGCTGTTCCAGTGTCTGCAGATGCAGGAGAAGCTGGGAGGGCCAGCCCCAATCGCTAGCATAGGATTCAACCTTAGGTTTAGGATTGAGACCCTAATTAGCCAATGTTCTATTCCACACCATGCACGTCATGCCCAGTATATAGATGAGGTTCTGTCTGGAAGTACTCTCTCTTGCTCCAAGTTGTCTCCCTCCAGGTCGCCCCTCTTTCAGGGTTGTCTCGATCTCTCAGACTCTCAGGCTCTTATCTCCATTCCAGGGTTGCAGTTTCAGGACTCTCCCTCCTCCAGGATCGTTAGCTGGGAATGGGCTGAGCCTTGGTCATCGGATGTTGAGCAGTATCACTGTGTATCACTCATTTACATGTATTTGTATATATTACTATTATTATCATCATTATTATTTTCACTATTATTGTAGTTTAGATATTAAATTGTTCTTCTCTCAACCCATGAGTCTCTTTTCCCTTCCCCGCTTTAGTTCGCTCCCTTAACCCCAGGAGGGCAGAGGCAGAAGGGTGAGCAAGGAGCAGTGTTGAGTTTTGCTGCCAGCCAGGGTAAAACTACAAGGTGTGACTGGATCCCTGTCAGGGAGACAAACCCCCGTCCCCAGCAACCATGCACCCCCTCAGCCAGTGGAACTGTCATCCCAAATGATGTTGCCTGCTCAGAGAAAGACACATGACAACTTTCTATTGTCTAGTTACACAAGAGCCTTTTGTGAAGAAGTGTTCTCTCCGAGTTGTTTGAGACAAAATAGAGGCCATGTTTCTTATCAGTCCCATATGATCAGTAATCATTTATGTAAACAAGAAGAAACAGTTTTGATCCAGACAGCATATAAACTGTGTCACAAAATAATTCAGGTCAGGACTTAAGGAACCAGCAGCCCACACAAGAAATTCAGTTAGAAAATTACTCCCTTTCCAGAGTTACAGTGCTTGTCCTAGAAGTTGCAGAGCCAGGACGTGTTCTGTATCATGCTGAGCAAGATTTCTTAGACATTCGTTGAGGCTTGACATCAATTTTAAGGACAGAAGGCATCAGATTCTGATATATCTTCCAGTATTGGTTTTCAAGTTATTCAAGGCAACAGTATAAGGAAACTATTTCTTTTGATGGAAGCACATCAATCTTATTGAAACTAATGGAAATTACATGCTTGCCATGATGACAGAATAGATACAGCTCCTGTTTCAACATGTTCTTATTCCTTCTGAGTCTAAAGGAAGCACTTGAATTTGAAGAACTCTAATTCCAATCAAAACAAACTGATTTCAGTCTAACTTTTAAAATCCAAACCAAAGAAGTCTTTTCAGCTAGAAGAATATTGCAGGCATGAATTCCAAATATTTCAAATAGGAGCTCACAAAAAAAAAAGTAGTAAATATGCAAAAGCACTGAAAGCCTCATTAATTGAAACTATTTACTCACCACAAGAAGCATCTGTTATGTCAGAGAATTCATGAGTTTCTCCAGAGTAGCATGTTATATACTCAAAATACATTACTGCCCAGCTATTTAGTGATTTTTTCTCACATTCAGCTCCAAGGCGCAGGCAGCAGTATTCATACAGCTAAGGAGGCTGTGCAACCCATCTTGCTCAGATAGTTCTGTTCTTGTTTAGTTTGATGTTATTTTTCCACAGTCTTTCAATAAAGCAGCTCACAATGAGTTCCCCATCTCAAAACCCTTCTGGGAGCACTAGTGTGAATGCACAAAAACTGCTTGGCTTTAAGCTCTAAAAATTGCCTTTTTGACTCAAATAGAGCTGTGTTGAAAAAACCAAAGGCCAGATTCTGCTGTTTACAGTGTTTATCTGTAAACATCACTGTCATTTAATGGTATGAGCAATTTCATTATCATATATGACTTAAGTTTTCATGTGTGGGATTTTCACTGGGGGAAGAAGCAGCTCAAGCAAAGTTGGAGACGCAATTGATGTAAAGGAGTAGTATTACACAAAATCATGCATCATAGCTTCAAAACCATTGTGTCAGTTTCCTTAAGAGTCTTGGCACAGATCTCAGTGGAAAATGGTACTGAAGCAAAGTTCTACCTACAAAAATACATCATATTAGCTTTCTTCAGTTTCTCCCCAACACACCCCCCCTCCCCCCGACTCTCCTGCCCTCCCAGTAGGCTCAGGGCCCCAGGGGTGGGTGAATCTTGGGAGAGGACATAACCAGGACAGCTGACATAAAGTGACCAAGGGGCTATTCCATACCATATAACATCAGCTCAGCAACAAAACTAAGGGAAGTGAGGAGGAGGGGGGCATTGGTTGTTATGATGTTTTTCTCCAGGAGCAACCACTATGTGTATTGAAGACCTGTTTCCCAGAAAGTGGCCGGACATCGCTTGCTGATTGGAAGTAGAGAATAAAATCTTTGTTTTTCTTTTGCTTCTGTGCAGGACCTTGGGTTTGGCTTTAACTAAACTGCTTTTATCTTGACCCATGAGTTTTTCCATCTTATTTTCTTCCCCTTATTTTGATGAAGGTGGAGTGATAGAGGGGCTTGGTGGGCACCTGGCATCTAGCCAAAGTTAACCCATCACATTAAAGCTACAAACAAAATAACACAGATATTAACCAACCGCTGCATAATGGTAAAACATAACGTGGTGCTGTCTTGAGGGACTGAAGGATTATTGTTTTTAAGGTCAAAGACTGCAGTGACCAAAGTTTTGCTTTTCTAGAGTTGGGCACGTCAACCCAAGTGAGCAGCCAGGAGCTCTCTGTTGATAGCAATAGTGGGTTTCTGAACAAACCCTATTACTTGAATCAAACTTTCTGGTATTCTAGCAGGGAAAAAAATAAGAAAAACTGTTTCTCTGTATGCTTCTTTGACTGACCTCTTCAGTGAAGTCTTTTTCTGCAATACCTGTTTTCAGGCATTTTAAGAAAGTTTTGCAGAGTGCCAAGCCCTGCACTATACCTTAGGGGGTGACTAAATGCTAGTTTCTCTGAAGGAACAGTAGAAAACTATGTTAAGCAGTTATGAGCATTTAGCATAAACATTAAGTTAAACATTTTAAACAATATCTCTGGAGGATGAATTCCTGCCCTGGTGAATGAGTGGCAGGTTTGTCAATGATACATTGAAGTTATGGATTCATTTTGAACAACATGCTAAACAAGAGCCATATCTCCTAGTGTGTTCTTCCTGAACATCTTTGCATATATAGCTCACAACTTAATCAAAATACAACAGATTTATAACAGCAAAAGGTGTTTAATAAACTTTTTCAGCACTAGGGTAGTTCGGACAGCATCACCTCGTTAGTTTCTACACAAGCTACACAGCTGTAACTCAGGGCAGCCTTGTGCATCTGGATGTCACAGCAATGGAGAAAGTTTAGGCTTTGGTCTTAAAGGGATGTAATCTACCCAACTTTCTAGATAACTTTTTTGTTTGTGGATCTTAATGTAAAATTAACTGAAGACGATGGTATTATTCTCATTGAAAATATTCCTCTCACAAGCAAGCCATGTCTAACTAGGCAAATATAGTCTGCCAATAAATAACACAGATTAGAAGTTAAATAAACAGGTGTAATTTCTATGTTAACGTGACATTTTATTTTTAGCTACTCTCTCTTCTCTATTTTTAACAATCTTTTTTTCTCTTGGCCTTAACACTATAAAAGTTTGAGAGTTTTTCTCACAATTTTTCCCTTTGGCCACCCCATAAAATTTTATTTTAATCTTCTAATTCTCTAACTTTCTTAATTAAGTTCTGACTATTTAAAATAGTTATATGCATTTTCTGGTGGGATGTTATGGTTTTGTCTGGTAGCAGGGAGGGGCGTAATGGCTCCTTAAGCAACTGCTAAGAGTTCCCCTAGCTTCCAGTCTGCTGCTGGCAGCAAGGGAGGGGTTACAGTGGTGGCTCCTTTTTTAAATTACTCTTAACGAGTCATCCCCCTCCCCCTCCAAACGTTTGGTAACTGAGGGGGGGAGGGCACTATCACTTAGCCTTTTTGTAAGAAACTGCTTGAAGTAAGTTCAGACTGGACCCACCCCAGGCCAGGGCTGAGCCAATCGGCGCCTCTGCGAATAAGATATTTAAGGGGAGGGCACAGAACAATGGGTTGGCGCGGCCCTGGGCAGGGCATGGCTCGAGTGGGCGGTCCAGCCGTCCAGCCACCTGCTCGGCTTCTGCGAACTGACCTGCCATAGCCCAGGCCTCCGCCATGGCTTGCCCGGGAGTCCGTTTTCACAGGAGCCAACGAAGACCTTCGATGGCGGAGAAAAGGAAGCGGGATCTGGGAGATGAAGGAACCACACGGCACTCGGGTCAGCAAGAGAGAGAGAGAGCTTCTCCGTCATTTTCCCTTGCCACGTAGTGAAGAAAAGAAGCAGCCGTGGTGGACCCCACGCTGGAAGTAGAAGCCCCACGCCGGAGTCAGGGGAGCCATCGTCGGACTTAAGCCCCGTTGGAAACTCCACATGGCAGCCGGAAGAGACTGTGAGGAGGAAAGAGCGGTGGACTGGCTGCATCAACCCACTCCCTGCCCCCTGTGCCACCACGGGGCGGAGAAGGTACAGAACAAAGCCTTTGGACTTTGGGAAGAAGGGAGGGGAGGGGGAGAAGTGCCTTTTTGTAAGATGTAGTTTCTCTCTTTCAATATCCTGCTTCTTGTTGTAAATAGTTAATAAATTCAATTGTTTTTCTTGTTCTTCACTAGTCATGTCAGTTTCTTGCCCGTGACCCTAAGTGGTGAGTGAAACCCTCCCTGTCCCTGCCTCAGCCCACCAGATGTTTAGCAAAAACTGTCCCTGTGGTTTTATAAACCACGACAGGGAATTATTCACTTTAATTACTATTACTTTAATTCTACAATGAATATTTTATATATATGATCATTGTAGAATCAGAAACAAAAATTATAATCCCACACAAAATGCTGTATAAAATTGGGAAGTGTCCTACAAAAGCAGAGGCCAGTTTAAACAGTGTGCAGCTAAGGGACAGCCTTTAATGTCTTTTCAACCCACCCTGATGCTTCAGGACCATGCTGCTGTCCCGCTTATCATCAGGTCCATAAACTGTCTTCCTTGAGACAGACCTCCCTCCGCGTCTCTCTCATTTCCCAGATATACATAAGCATTGTATTTTATTTCTGTACCTGCCTTTTCTCAACACCCACAGAGATATAACCAGTGCAAGTGGATAGCTGATACTAATTGCCTTTCCAGTACTGCAGCACCCTTTTCTCTGACCTTGACAAATGTACCATCATCTTGCTCATGTCTACTCTGAATGCTGTTGTGATGGTCAATTGTCTTAACTGTGCCTTTCCTCTCCTTGCATCCCTCCATTATTCCTTCTTTTTTGTCACATGAATTGTCTTCCTGCTCTGTGCTCAAGTCCATTTTTGGTTAGTTAGTCCCTTAGCCATCTCCTGTTTTATATCACAAGGCCAGCTGTCTCCTCATTTCTACTCAAAGGCAAAAAATGCCAGCCACAACCTACCACTTGCTATGTTTTCAGGAGCCCTTTGTGCTTTCTTCAACACTTCTGAACATACTTTGGAAAAGCTTCCATAAATAGATGTTAAAATTAACTAATTTATTTTCTTCTACCTCCCACTTTTCCGTTATTTCCGTACAAAACCCCTTTAATGGTTAGACTATTTATCATGCTACCTAACATTGTTTCATTGCTTCCTTGTACACTCACAACTATCTGGTCTCCATCTGTTACCTCATTTACTATTTCAGCTGCAAGCTTTTGGGGTGCAACAGAATCAGAATTGCCTTCTTTGTTTGTATAACCAAAAAAAAACCAAGTTCTTGGTCCAGAATCGTTGCTCAAAACCATTGCCAAAATAAAATAAATAGAAGTGGCATGTATCAAACTCTGTACAGTTGAGTGTGTGGTCTAAGCAAGAGGCAGTGCCTGTTCTGAAGAAACTAGAGATGTCCACGAGGCCAAACCTGTTACTCTCCATTAACCAGGCTGGTGGTCACAAGGCCACTAAGGCTTTACAGTGCTGTCAGTCTGTCTATAGTCCAGCTGGAGAAATGGGTGCCATAAAACAAATCCACTGCTCTCAATCCACTGCTCTCATCCCTTTACAAGCAACTGTACAGTGCAAATTGAAATGAAACTACAAACTCATAAACCATAAAACTGAAGATGAAACAGTCTAAATTCTGATCAGATGTGCTTAACCATGGCAGGGTAAGATTATGAAAGCAGGTTGTCTTTCCTTCAATTTTTCTTTGCCCAGTTTGGGGCACTGTAGAAACACCTGTCTTCAGGAAGCACTGAGAACTTAGTGCTCAAAATCAGGCCCTGGTAGGTTTGCCCTTCGCCAGACAGGGTCCTGGCTCACCATAAAGGATATGTATATTCTTCACTCTGCCCTTCTGTCAGACTCCCCTGCTGCTGCGGGTGAGGCATCAGGACACAGACCCCAGTAACCCCTGCACAACACAGCCTCATGCCCAAATCTATGTGCACTTAGCAAAATTAGGCTGCAATTGCAGCAAGTACTACTTTGATGTGCCAGCTTAATCTCACTGGCATAGGTAAAACCCACAGTGAAGGCAAAGGGAAAAAGGGCTTTGTTCCGTGTAAGCAATGCAGATTACGCATATCCAGGATTCCCAGGCAGAACACGTGCTGTCTGGGCAAATCTGCCAGAGATGGGTTAGGACCTTCAATTTTGGTGGGAAGCCACACTAAGAGAGGAGGATGAGGCTAAGCAGGATATTCTGTGTTCAAGGGACAGATGGCTGTCATGGGGACATTGGAAGGCAGTGATTCTCCCAAAAGGAGAGGTGTCGGGTGTTGAACATGATGGTAAAGCCCATTCCTTCCAATAAGCCAAGATTTCACCTGTGGAGTGAGTGATGACATACAGGTATTTCAAAGGCTCAGTTTTTTGCTCAGTTCAGTTACCTGCTTAGTTGTTGATGCTTGCGGGTTTATGTGTGATAGATAAATCTGCCATCTATCTAAACACTCTGAAGACAGTGAAAGAGAGCAACAAAAACAATCAGTTCTCATAGCCAGAGGAATAAATGTGTTGTTTGCAGAGGTCAAGAGAAGCATGTCCTTCCTATATGCTGAGGTGAACAGTCAAGATTTCTTGGATACTGGAAGGCAAGGTAGGATGAGGGGGCTTGGCTGCTCAGAAATGGCACGTGGTAACCCCACTTCAGAAAGATAAATGCATAGCTGCCCAAGATCAGTGATCCCAACCACAACACTATTAATGAAGTTCTGATGCATTCCAAAAATGTTGAAGTAAGGAAGTTACCTAGAAACATCCATTCACATTTGGAATCATGGCTGCAGAGTGAAAGAAAAACATCCCAAAGAATATATTTAAATCAAACGGTCTGTAAGGATCTGAAATTTGTGAAGACTGATATCCAAACTTGATAAAGATGAAAATAATGTTTTTAAAAAGTTAAATATTTTAGTAAGAGCAAACAAAAATAGTCAATTGTCAGATTTTTCTTATTCTAAGGTAATACAAATGAAAAATTAACTGACAAGATTCTCTTCAAAAGCACTGAATAAGATTACTTTCAAATCCATTGATGTTCTCTACAGATAAATCTCTAGTTCATTACCCCAGGCATTGTCTATTCCAGCACTTTCTACAATAAAACTCGATTCTAGCAAGCTTTATAAACTCAGATCTAAAACTCAAGTAATAATACTTTTGTGTCTGACTTGCATTTTTTTGCCTATTTTGCAATTCTTTATAACACATAATCAAGAGAATTACCTAAATACAGACCCAATTTCACATGTTTTGTATACAGTGTGTAAATATGGGGGCTTCTATATACAACACTGACCTATTTCTATTGCCATGTTCTGATGGCACTTCACAGGCTTGTAAAGCTATTTTGTCCCTCATATACACCAGTGTTTGGGAAGACAAATCTTGACAACGCTGCTCATTCATAAGCTGACCAGCAGGCAATCTGCAGAACTGAATTGTTTTCTTCTCATAGAATCATGGAATGGTTTGGGTTGAAAAGGACCTTAAAGGTCATCAAGTTCCAATCCCCCTACCACGGGCAGGGACACCCTCCACTAGACCAGGTTGCTCAAAGCCTCATCCAGCCTGGCCTTGAACACCTCCAGGGATGGGGCACCCACAACTTCCCTGGGCAACGTGTTCCAGTGCCTCACCACCCTCACAGTGAAAAATTTCTTCCTAATGTCTAGTCTAAATCTCCCCTCTTTCAGCTTAAAGATAAAGAGTGTTTCCCCATCTCTCCTGTAGGCCCCCTTCAGGTACTGGAAGGAAGCTATTAGGTCTCCTTGGAGCCTTCTCTTCTCCAGGCTGAACAACACCAACTCTTTCAGCCTGTCCTCATAGGGGAGGTTCTCCAGCCCTCTGATTAATTTTGTGGTTCTCCTCTGGACTCTCTCCAACAGGTCCATGTCTTTTTTATGTTGGGGGCCCCACATCTGAACACAGTACTCAAGGTGGGGTCTCATGAGAGCAGAGCAGAGGGGGAGAATCACCTCGCTTGACCTGCTGCTAATGCTTCTTTTGATGCAGCCCAGGACACAATTAGCTTTCTGGGCTGCAAGCAACATCGCTGGGTCATGTTCAGCTTCTCATCAGCCAGTACCCCCAAGTCCTTCTCCTCAGAGCTGCTCTCTGTCCATTCTCCACCCAGCCTGGATTTGTGCTTGGGATTGTCTCAACCCATGTGCAGGACCTTGCACTTGGCCTTGTTAAATTTCATGAGGTTTGCATTGGCCCACCTCTCAAGCCTGTCCAGGTCCCTCTGGATGGCAGCCTTTCCCTCCAGTGTGTCCGCCACACCACACTGCTTGGTGTCATTGGCAAACTTGCTGAGGGTGCACTCAATCCCACCATCTATGTCTCCAAGAAAGATGTTAAACAACACTGGTCCCAGTACCGACCCCTGTGGAATGCCACTTGTCACTGATCTCCACTTGGACACTGAGCCGTTGACCACCACTCTGAGTGTGGCCGTCTAGCCAGTTCCTTATCCAGTGAGTGGTCTTTCTGTCAAATCCGTGTCCCTCCAACTTAGAGACAAGGATGTCATGTGGGACTGTGTCAAAGGCTCTGCAGAAGTCCAGGTAGATAATGTCTGTTGCCCTTCCCTTATCCACCAGCACAGTGGCCTTGTCATAGAATGCCACAAAATTCATCAGGCACAATTTTCCCTTCTTGAAGCCATGTTGGCTGTCACCAATCACCTGTTTGTTTTCCATGTGCCTTAGCATAGATTCCAGGAGGATATGCTCCATGATCTTGCCAGGCACAGAGATGAGACTGACTGGCCTGTAGTTTCCCGGGTCTTTCTTATTTCCCTTTTTAAAAATGAGGGTTATGTTTCCCCTTTTCCGGTCTGCGGGAACTTCACCAGAGTGACACAACTTCTCAAATATAGTGGTTTGGCAACCTCGTCTGCCAGTTCCCTCAGGGCCCGCGGATGTATCTCATCAGGTCCCATGGACTTTCGTACCTTCAGGTTCCTTAGATGGTCTCGAGCCTGTTCTTCTGCAGCTGGCAGTTCTTCCTTCTCCCAGTCACTGCCTTTGCCTTCTGCAACTTGGGCAGCATGGCTTGAGCTCTTGCCAGTGAAGACTGAGGTAAAGAAGTTGCTAAGTACCTCAGCCTTCACTATATCCTGGGTAGCCAGGTCTCCCACTTTCTTCTGGAGGGGGCCCACATTTTCCCTAGTCCTCCTTTTATCACCAACATACCTGTAGAAGTTCTTCCTGTTACCCTTAACATCCTTGGCCAGATTTAATTCTGTTCGGGATTTAGATTTCCTAACCTGATCTCTGGCTTCACAGACAGTGTCTCTGTATTGTCCCTAGGGTACCCGACCTTGCTTCCACCCTCTGTAGGCTTCCTTTTTTGGTCTGAGTTTGCTCAGGACTTCCTTGTTCATCCATGCAGGCCTCCTGGTGTTTTTGCCCGACTTCTCATGTTTACCCACTTACGGGAAAGATTTTTCTCCCAATGATGCTGGGGTTTTTGTGCTTACGTGGCCAAAGTATGCTGAGCTATTTCATAACACCCAATAAATAAGTGAACCAGTTATTACCAGCACCTTTCCATCCCCCCCTTCCTACGCTATGCCCCTGCAGTTTGCCCTAGTCACATTGGCCTGGAAATCTTGTCAGGGATGGAGTAAAGTAGTGCAACAGAGCTAACGAGCCTGGGCTTAGCCTTACTGAGAAAGCACTGGGGTTGTAATTGAAGAAAGATATAAGTGGAGAGCTCAATTAAAAATGGCTTAAATTCAGTGGCACAGTTAAGCTCTGCCCAACTTTAGACATAGCTACTTTGCTACATTCAAATTGTCACAGGTAAAAAGGAAATACCAGGTCAAAAAATTGCTTTTCATGTAATTTAAACCTTCCCATTAAATGGGAATTAATTCATTCATGATTAAATTAATTATTCGTCAAGATCTAATTATTACAGAAAAAGAAAAAAGAAGACTGGACTTGCCACTCCCTTGCTGTGCTTCCTTGGTTATCGTCGCACCACTTCACTCCACACACACAGAGGCTAATTGCCCTATAGAAAAAAAATGCAGTTGCAGCTAAACAAGCTCAAGCAGAGCTCCAGACAGCCCAAGTTCAGAACAAAACCTGACAAATTCGGTGAGCCTGTGTCGTGGGTTAAGCAGAGCAGAGTTAATATTTTTTTCCCTTTTCCCTTCTCTTCATAAATAGCTAGTAAAAAGCTATGTTTTGGATTCCTGCTCAGGAGAGAATTGATAAGAGAAGAACAGAGAAGAACGTTTATAGTTATTGCTAGGATGTTGCTATCTGTTCTCAAGGACGAGATACATTCAGCCTCTCTCCTCTCAATAGACAGAGAGAGAGCCCGGCTTCTAGCTTGGGATTTGCTTTTAAGTCAAGATTGAGAAGCAGACTGACCAATTATTCCATCCCGTGCACGTCATACCCAGTATATAGGAGAGGACTCTTCGAGGAGAGCTGTCTTTGCACCTCCGGATTCGTCTCGCTTTGGGGAGCCTGCGTTCGCTCTCCCAAGGCCTTTCCCCCCCCCACCCCCCACGGTCGCCGTTAGCTCTCGGCCCGGGACACTCGTTTATCTCCGTTCCGTGAGTTTTGGCATCCTCCCTCTCCCGGAGGATCGTTAGCTGTTTTTTTTCCTGCTTCGGTCAGCTCTCGGGTTGGGACGCTTGGGCTGTTATCTGCGTTCCGTGAGTGCCTCCGGGAGCGGTGCATCCCCTTTTCCCCCTTTCTCCCCCTTTCTGGGGGAATCGTCTGTGCGGTTTCTGGGGATTATTAACTGGCAACAGGCCGAGCCTTTTTCGGGGGGGCAGTATCATTTTCAACAGGCTGAGCCTTCTGGGGGGGGGCAGCATAATTGTGTATCACCTATTCTCTCCCTCCTTCGGGGCCACTGGCTGGGAGTGGGCTAGGCCTTTGGTCATCAGGTGGGGAGGGGCAGTATCCCTGTGTATCACATTGCATCTTTGTATATAGTATTATTTCTAATATTATTGTAGTTTAGTAATTAAATTGTCCTTATCTCAACCCACGAGTCCTCTTTGCCATTTACCTCTTTAATTCTCTCCCCTACCATTGGGTGGGGGCAGGGACTGTGTGAGCGGGTGTGTGTGGTTTGGTCCCCAGCCAAGGGCCAACCCGCCACAGCCTGCAGGGCTAGCTTGAAGCCTGATGCCTCTTTACTAGTGATAGCAATACCATGTTTACCAGGCTACAAGGCCACAACTACGTTAGATGCAAACTTGGTTTCCAGATGTATGTCCAGATGTGTACATACACAGTGTTCCTCAACCAAAGAGTGAAATCAGCTTAAAATGCCAAAGTGTACAGGGTTATTGCCTTTTCTATACAATTGCGTCCTATGTCATACCAGTGATGAAATGCCAGTCCTTTCCTAATCTGCTTTTGTTTGTTCCACCGCTGGGTTTCCAAACAGACCAGAGCTCAGCAGTTTTGTGAGAAATTGTAAAATAATTCCCTAATGGAAAATATCAGTGTTTATGCCCTGAAATTAAATCTGCCATTTTCTTTTGTTGTCCACTGTCATTTCTGCTCTACTTCATTTATGACTATTTTGTACTCAGCATTGTTGTTTTCTACCTTAAAATCAATTCCAATCCACCTTGGAATTGCTTTGCTTCCCCCCCCCCCCAAGGGCATCCCCTGCCTTCCCCTCATATGAAAATAAGACACAGTTTCAGATTTGGATGCTTTGAACCATTATCTACTGCCCCAGTCTACTATGCCTTGTTTCTTCACATTTCTCAAAGGCATGTTTGGCCTGAAATTGTTTTTAATAAATCTAGCCCACAAACCCATGCTCTGAAGCACAAAGAAGCAGGTACACCAAATCTTTTGCATGAAAGTTTGAGTTTTGTTCTTCCAAAAATGGAGGGGGAGGGAGGATGAATAATTTTTTTTTCAAAAGACACTCCAAGAGATGCACCCTCCCCAGCCCCAGATGTTTTGAAATGCAGTACATTTTAAAAATACCAATTTCTAACAAAACTTTGATGCTTTTACCTATTGAATTTCTATTCATGTAGTCCAAACAAACTGGTTTACTTTGGAGACGTTCTCTGTAGAAGAGGTTTCAAATTGTAACCTTTCTTGCCTGCAATAAGGCTAGAAAAGATAATAATTGGCTAGAGTCTTCTCCTAATTCTATCATATTAGAAGTTTTATTACAAACCAATTGAGAAAACAAGTTGTTCTCCATGTGCCAGATATGACCATCATCCATAAAGAAGCTTATGTGCTTCTCCTTTTAAACAGCTTCCTTTGCACTCTGTATATGAATGCAGATGTTGATGTTACCACCACTTAGCTGGTATTTTCCCCAGCTCACAGAGCTTGTTTCTAGCTGGGTACAGCAGCTGAAGCAGTGAAAAATAGCTAGAAGAATCTCACTGCCACAACCACACGCCTCACTCTCAACTCTGACATCAGCTAGGAGGGCTCAGTTTGATCCCACCAAGTAGATACAGCCATAACGATTCCTGTGAGAAACACGAACTTCATAGAACATGCTTTTATTGCACAGCTTGTCTGGGTGGAGAAGAACCCAGAGGACAACCCTTACACATGAGGCACAAGGACTTCCTTGGCTCTGCCTCCGCAGTGGTGTGCAGCAGACCCCCTCTAATCCCAGTCAAATGGTGCAACATCTTCACTCTTTGGTACAGAAAGGAACTAAGAGAACTATGGCAGAAAGGCAACATCTGGGTTCCCTGCCTGAGAAAGTGGGCTATCTAGCACTTGAAGCTAAGATTAAAATCTTAAACCAGCGCAGGTGTAGAGTAGCATCATGTAGCAACATTCCCAGATTTGTGTGATGGAACAGCGTGCTCATCAGGGGCACCATCCAAATAAGAGAGTGAGATAACATTACAGTGACAACAAGCGACTGATAAAGTATATACTTTGGTCTTGCTGGGGCATCTGATAGATTCTGTGACTGAGGCAGACTGAAGCTGCCACAGATTACTAAAGCATAGTCCCAGATATCATTTAGGGTATGTTGGTTTATAGCTTTCACCAATTCCTTTTCAATGCAAGGTTTTATCCTGTATTTATACAAAAACTCAAGCTTCATTATCTGTCTCTTCACATACTTTGAAAGGAGCTTTCCATTTCCCGAAAAAAAATTTCAGCAATGGCTGTGAGGTTTTTATTATTTTTCATGTTTTCATCAATGTTTGCAGCTTTATTTATGAGGCTCCACTGCTGTGCTGCCTCAGAGGTTAACAGATTACTATTGTAGTCTGTGAAATAGAATATTACTCTTAGAATACATACCGTCCTTCTGGGAGCCTCACTTTGAAGTCAGTCTTTTGCTCTGAATAGATTTCCTTTATGAAGTCAGACATGCATAACATTACTTTGAGGCTATCAAGTCATTTTCTGGAAACTCAGATAATATGCCTTAATAAATAATGGCCTGGTTGAACAATGTTCCTTATTTTGAAAAGACCAGGGGCTACTGATTTTTCTTACCTAGTGCATTATGAAAACAAAATCTGTTTTAAAAAAAAAAATCGTGCTTACCTAACGTTTTAGGAAGTAGCCTCATCATTTGTATTGTGGGTTTTCCTTTCATTTCCTCTTTTTATCCATACTCAGCTGGCCATATCACATAGACAGGTTCTCAGCATATTTCAGAGCAGTAAATACACCACCCAACTGACTGAGAACAGAAAGAGCAGTTAGTATGTTATAAAACTTCCATTGGGGCAAGAAGTGCATATTACAATTATTGGAAAACACTAGTAATGTACCAGATGCAGAGGACCATTTGCTGGAAAAAAATAATGAATAATTTTAACAACAAATAATTTCATGATCTGTTCATGAACTAGCTGGGAACATTACATTTGTCTACTGGGTAAAATATTCATTGTGAAATATTTCCTCAGCACCATCTGTGATTATCAAGTTCTTCTCAAAGCATTGCACTATTTCACTAAGGACTTAAAGTTATTATTTAAAGCCTCCCTGTGTGTGAGCATCATAGAGCAGAGGCTGCAAGAAACGTTATAGTAAACACAAACAATCTCTCCAAACACAGCTAAGAAAGGTTATCATACCAAAATCGGATTAGTCATCTTCTGGTGTCTAAGTGCAGAAAATCATCAGTGACTGAAGTCGGAGAAGGATGGGAACAAGCTAAGAGAGGAGGACTCACTTCTCTCTTCTGCTGACACATTCACACTCCTGCCTGCCCTTCCCCTTCTCCTTCACTAGTTCTCCCACAAGACATGCAAATCCTGCTCCTCATGCTCTTTCCACCCTCGATTTCCCTCTCTTTCTTCATTCCACATCAGCACCTCTGAGCACTTTTATCTGCTTCTCCTCTGGGAGACCCTCTTCAGCATAGATGCTTTTGTTCTTGGCACTATGGGGCCAAAGCTGCCAACATTTTAGCAACATGCTCACCTAAGGTGGCTGCTGCTGCTTCTCCCTTCATCCCCTGTCTTTCCAAACTCACAAGGCACAAGAAAAAAAGCCCTAGATATCACCTGGGGGAGAGACAGGTACAGTGCTCACTGCTGAGTTACTAACACCCTCCTCTACCCAGCAGCACACAGACCAGTGTGAGGGGAATGTTTCAGAGTAACATCTCACGCTGGGCTGGGGAGGAGCAAGAACAATGTTATTCCCTCTCCAGCTTGCTGGAAATGGCTGTCCTAGTTCACAGCGGGGTTCTTTTTGCCTTAGCACCTTGGCCACATCTGCCTCCCGCTCCAAAGATATGCAGCATGGTTGCTGGTATTTGAAGGTAACCCTAAAACTGTTCTTTGTAAGGTGTGCGTATGTATGCCTGCACACAAACAAAAAAAAAAAAAAAACAAAAACCCAGTATTTGCATTCAAAGGCGCCAGGCTCACAGAAAAGAAGTGTGACAGTATTGTGAGTCAGCTCCACAGAAGAACTCACCATTGTCTGGTTACGGCATTGATTTTTTTCTTCTGTCAGAACCCATCAAATGCAGGCTAGGGTTTGCATAATGCACACAATAAGTCCAGAGTAAAAAATTCCAGTAAATCACTTTTAGAGAGGGAATTGGAAAGCAAAGAGGCCTTATATGTTCTCTGCGCCTGTAGTTCACCTGCTACGAGACTAATGTGATCCATCAATACGTCTGCTGGAACATATTTCAGAAAAGTAATGCCTTCTCCCCCACCAAGTGACTGGAGGCAGGATGTCTGAGAAAATAAGAGATTTGCAAATGCTTTAAGATCCACTGTTCCCTCTTGTTTCCAAATGTGGCACAGGTGGTGGAACTGCTGTTACAAAAATAATGCAGAGCATACCAAGGTCCAAATCCAGACAGCCAGGGCAGTCTTGGCTCCTCAAATGCACCGAGACCCTTTGGTTTGAGGCCTGTTTCAGCTGAGCTCTGATTCTCTCTGGGAGTTAGCCGTGGCCCAATCCAGAAGTCCATCACATACACCAAGACAGTTTTATTTGAAGCTCTGAGTACAAGTGGGGTCCCATTGGAAGAGACTCATGATACCAGAGACAAAGCTGAGATATGTAACTGGGGGTCAGGATTTATTTTCTTCACTATTCAATTTGTTCTATTAATTCATGGAGTGACATACCAGCTCTCATCATCATAACCTCTTTCCAAGATGTTCAGTGGCAGAAAGCAGTTCTTCCTCATTGCTCAGCAGGTTCAATTCAGGGCAGAGTTTAAAAGCTCCCCACAAATTCCTGATCTCACAGTTAACCTGCAGATAATGTGTCTCGACAAGCCACTGGCTGTGTGATCACAGCTGACAAAATCTAACAGTTTTAACTTCCCTGTATATATTAATCTGAAATACTTACATAATGCCTAAAATTTCTACCATTTAAAATCTGAACTTTCTTTACTCCCTGAAATCCATTTTATTTTTTCCAACAAATTATTTACTAAGCAAAAGCTTTGGAGAGTGCTCCCATAAATACTTATTTTTGCTGAGGCTAACCTGAGAGAAATAAAAAAATCTTTTGTGTATGTGTACATTAGTATAAGGAATGTGTTCTCTGCCTGCAGTATTGTCTGTGCAACAATCTTAGCAGGCTTTGTCCAAGTACAGGGTAGTACTTTAAGTAAAACCTAGGTCAAAATTAAATAAAAATTATTTCCCTAAATAGAAGAAAAAAAATTTGCCCTGTCCTTCATGTGAGGCCCTGCACCCAATGCTAAATTTTTAATAACAGTCACAGAACTAAAAAATGCTGAAGTTTAGTCTCTAAGCAAGTTTTTGAAGGCCCTAGAAATATTTCTTTCATCTTAGCTGCCAAAATTTTTTTTCTCTAATCAGACTCAGTTTTCCTATAAGGAAGAATAAGATATGAAGAGGTTAGAAAGGAACATTTTTTGAGGAAATTTATAACTGAGTATGATATTCCATTGGATTATTCTTAGCAAGGACTGAAGAAGTCTGTTTGCAGAGATGAACGAATGCCAATTAACATAATATGGACATTCACTAGTTCCTAGATTCATAGACTACTTACAAGAAAGATAGTTGTGATATCTCGTTTATCTTAATATAATTCATTAAAAGGTCAAGCATAATAAATCAGACCTGCAGCAGCACCTGGAGTAAGTGGCTGAAGTCTGTGTATTAGAACTCAAGTCAGTCTCTAAAAACTTTGAGATCAAGTTTTCATCTCTAGTTATTTAGTATATTTAATAGAAATGTGTGAGATACCATTTTATGATATACAGACTGATAATGCACAGGTTTCAACTAGAAGAGCATAATCTTCTCCTAGCCTCATCATTGGGAATATGTAAAACAAGGGGTTTTTTCCTTCCTGAAATGTCAGCATGAGACATTGTTCAAAAGGAGACAGCTTGTTTCATCTGGAAGTGTCTATTCTATCTTTTGAGTGTAAAAAAAATTCTGAGACAAAACCCCAGCCTTTTCGCATTCTCATATTTTTTTACGAAGTCTTAAGAACTGCAAACAGTCCTTAAAATTTTTCTTTGTCCTAGGGCTCCTGCACTGCTCTCTCACAGGTCTTGATCTAGACATTTCCTGCTGAAATTACAGTCCTCAGCATGTTCCAACTAAAACTTAGCCAAGTAGGAGTTTCAGAGGCAGAGCGAAATTTTTTCCGATACTGAAATATGAAAGCTTGGCTAGTTGTTTTCTGGAGAAATGTGTTTGCAGGAACAAGAAATATTTTTCAGGGGAAATTCAATAGCTCATCACTCAGGAAGGATGGTCCAAAACAAAGCTTTGGACAGCAGAATTTTACTACAGGGGCAACAAGATTACTTAGAATCATAGAATCATAGAATCATAGAATGATTAGGGTTGGAAGGGACCTTAAAGATCATCAAGTTCCAACCCCCCTGTCATGGGCAGGGACACCTCCCACTAGACCAGGTGGCCCAAAGCCACATCCAGCCTGGCCTTGAACACCTCCAGGGATGGGGCATCCACAACTTCCCTGGGCAACCTGTTCCAGTGTCTCACCACCCTCATAGTGAAAAATTTCTTGCTAATATCTAGTCTAAATTTACCCTCTTTTAGCTTATACCCATTACCCCTTGTCCTCTCACTACACTCCCTGGTAAAGAGTGCCTCCCCATCTCTCCTGTAGGCCCCCTTCAGGTACTGAAAGGCTGCTATCAAGTCCCCTCGGAGCCTTCTCTTCTCCAGGCTGAACAACCCCAACTCTCTCAGCCTGTC